>PVJA010024236.1:9140-32161 GCA_004027025.1 Myocastor coypus
TTTTTTTTTTTTTTTTTTTTTTTTTTTTTTTTTTTTTTTTTTTTTTTTTTTTTGTCTTTTTGAGACAGGGTCTCGCTATGCAGTTGAGGCTGGCCTTGAGCTCACTTTTGTAGCCCAGGCTGGTCTCGAACTCGCACCAATCCTCCTGCCTCAGCCTCCCGAGTGCTGGGATTACAGGCATGAGCCACCACGCCCGGCTGCCTATTTGTTTTTAATAGAATAATCCTGTGCTTTATTCACTACTCAAGATTCTAGGTGCTTGGATTTGGGAAACTAAACAGATTGAACTGAGAAAAACTGCAAAATATTGGTGGGGCAGGGATCAAACTTTTTAAAACAAAAATACATGAGCCAGCATCAGCAAGACAGCTCAGTGGTCTAAGGGGCATGTTTAGGCAGGTTTAGGCTAGCACAGGGACCAAGCTTCAATCCCTGGTGCCACCAAAAACCAAAAACCAAAAACCAAAAAATACATGAGCCAGGTGTGGTGGCATATACCTGTAATCCCCGATACTTTGGAGGCTAAGGCAGGAGGACCACAAGATGAAGTGCAGGCTGGGCAGTTTAGTGAGATTCTGCCTCAAAATAAAGAGCTGGGGCTGTGCCTTAATTGGAAGGCCTTGGGTTCCATCCTGGGCAATGGACAGTGGGTGGAGAATCAAAAGGAAGACAGTGGTCTTAATATTTCTCTTTCTGTTTTTTTCTGCTGTTGGGTCAAACTCAGGGGCTGGGCTACACTGGGCAAGCTCTGTCTCACTGAGCTTCATGCTGATGCAAGTTTCCCTAGGAATAGCCCTAGCCTAGAGCTGGTTAATAAATTAGGTGTCCAAGGAATCCGCCTTGAGATCTTGCAGTTACCAGCATCTCAGGAAGCTGAGGCCGGAGGATCCCCGTGAGTTCCGGATGAGCATGAGCTACAAAGTGAGCTTAAGGGGCCGGCAAGATAGCTCAGTGGTCTAAAATACCTGCTTAGGCAAGCTTAGGCAACAACAGGGACTGTGGTTCTATCCCTGGCACCACATGCTGCGCCAGTCCCACTTCCAGGGCAGGCTGAACCGGCCATAAAATAAATATATAAAAATAAATAAAGTGATGCCAGGGAGATAGCTCCATGGTACAAGTGCCTGCCTGGCAAGTGTAAGGTCGTGAGTTTGAACCCCAGTCCCGCAAAATCAATCAATCAATCAATCAATCAATCAATCAGTCAATCAATCAAGTGAGTTTAAGACCAGCCTGAACTGCATAATGAAACTCTATCTCAAAAAGATCCACCCAAGGGGGCCCGGTGGCATGGCTCAGTGGTCTAAAGCGCCTGTTTGGGAAAGCCTGGGAGGCTTCAGGGACTGCAGTTCTTCGATCCCCGGCACCATGTGGTGCGCCAGCCCTGCCCTCAGGGCAGGCTGAGCCGGCCATAAAAATGAGTGAATGAACAAACAAAGGTTCTGAAACAAGAGAAAAAATAAATAAAATAAAATTCAAAAAAAAAAAATCCACCCACACAAAAAAGGTCTGTGCAAGCCTGGCATGGTGGAGCATGCCTGTAATCTAAGCACTTGCCTGTAATTCCAGCACTTGGGAGGCTAAGGCAGGAGGATGGTTGTGAGTTTGAGATCAGTCTGGCTTCCAAAATGAGCTCAAGGCCAGCCTGAACTGCACAACAAGACCCTGTCTCAAGAAGACAAAAAAAGTTTGTATGTCAAAAATTCCTTTAGTCTATCATTATCATCATTTGATATTTTGAGACAGAATCTCACTGTATAGTTCAGACCTTGAACTCTACAGAGCCCAGGCTGGCCTCAAGTTTGCAGTGATCCTCTTGTTTTAGCTTTTAGTGTTGGGATTTTGCCATACCCAGCATGCCTAGCTTAGTTTGATACTTTTTAATCCAATCAAGACATTCCTTAGAAAAACCTCACAATTTCTTAGATTGTTTTACAGTTCTGTGCCATGCACTTAAGCAACATTTTTTATCAGTGAGGCACTCCTACATCATTCTTTTTTTTTTTTTTTTTGAGACAAGTTCTCTCTGGGTAGTTCAGGCTGGCATTGAGATGTAATCCTCTTGCCTTGGTCTCTCATGTGCTGGGATTATAGGCATGCCCCATTCTCTAACTTTGCTAACAGGTGGTCCAAGATCAAGAGTTTTTTTTTTTTTTTTTTTTTTTTTTTAATTTGTGTATTTGGTACAGGGTCTCATTCGGAATGATCCTCCTATTTTCAGCCTCCCCAGGCTAGGATTACAGACATAAGTCACCTTGCCCAGACGTGGTCCTGCTCAGCATGCCCCCAGGGGCAGGGCCAGTGCGGCGTGCAGCACTGGGCATTATGCGGGACTGAGGATCGAACCCTGGTCCCTGTGCTTGTCAAAGCAGGCGCCTTGTCTGCTGAGCTATCTTAAGCAGGAAGCAGATGCATTTTTTAAAAACTTTATGTTATGGCTGGCTCAGCCTGCCCTGGGGGTGGGGCTGGCACAGCATGTGGTACCCGGGATCAAACCAAGATCCCTGTGGTTGCCTACACTTGCCTAAGCAGGAGCTTTAGGCAGCGGAGCTATCTCACTGGCCCATCTGCTGTGTTATCTTGCTGGCCCAAAGAATTCTTTACTATTTGTTATTCTCTCCACCCTTCCTTCTTCAGCCTTAATTGTAATCTAGTACTTGGCTGATGGAAGTTAGCTTTTTCTACAGCGTGAAAAGTTTATGAACAGACCTCTAACTGTGTGCTGGGTGGTCAGAGGATCATATGAATAAAGAAAGCCAGCTGTAGCTGAACCTGGCTGCTTGGATGAACCTATAGAGCATACATGCATAGCATATCACATAAACATATACACATAAAAATACATATTACAAATGGATCCTAATTTCTCTGTAATGAAAAGATTAAGATTTTCATCTCTATGCTAACATAGTCACAGTAATTTAAAAGAGAAGCTAAAATGGTGAAGGCAATAAGATAAAAAAGTGAACTTCTAGGGCCAGCGAGATAGGTCAGTAGTCTAAAGCACCTGCTTAGCCAAACTTAGGCAGGTACAGGGGCGGGATGAGTCAGCCCCCCCTCCAAACACACAAAGTACATTTCTATAATGTTTCCACCAGGGGCTTGCCAGGTAGCTCATTTGATTAACTCAGGTGCTGAGGACTGTGGTTTGATTCTCTCCCTGCCCTTAATGCAGCCTCAGCCAGCCAAAAAAGAAAGAAAGAAAAAAACCGTCTCAAATTTTGGTTTAAGCGCCTGTGCGGGCAATCCCAGTCAGGCACAGTGGACAGTGGTGGTTCGATCCCCACTCCTATCCTTGAAGCAGCCTGAACCAGACAAAAAAAGAAAAGAAAAACTTCTATAGTGCTTCTCTCAATATAATGAAGCTAGGAAATGCAGATAATTTTGAAAATTAAAATAAAAACTGTTAATTACTCTCCCCTTATAAACTAATAACACTGCTGAGATTTAACAACCACAACATGTTCAGAATTACTCCACATTTCATATTAGGAAATTTCAGAGTGCTTGTAGAACTCAAACAGGTGTCTCATTGAAACTGTATTTGGGAACTTGATCACAACACAACTTAACCCCCATCCCCCCAGAACCCGGGTTCGAACTCATGACCTTGCACGTGCCAGGCAGTCACTTGAGCAACCGGGCTATCTCCCCAGCCCCAACATAACCTCTTAAAGGTTGAAAAATTACACTGACAACTCCACTCCTGAAAAAAAAAAATTAAACTGACAAAGCCAATTTTAAAGAGAAGCATCAGGAATAAAAACACTCCACATAGCACTATTTCCCTGATTGGGACTGACATTTAGTGACTATTTGTTGTGTCTCTGGGAAGGAACAGATAGAGTAGCAATACATGGAATAAGTGTACAGTACTAGTATTTTTCACAAATTAGCAAAGCCTAGCCAAGAATGAGGCCTACCTTAAAAGGAATAATACAGGGGCTGGGGAGATAGCTCCATGGGGCTGGGGAGATAGCTCCATGGCACAAGTGCCTGCCTGGCACATGTAAGGTCGGGAGTTCGCAGCCCCAGTCCCACCAAAAAAAGGGATAATACACAATTAGGGCCTGGAGAGATAGCTCTGTAGCATAAGCACCTGCTGGGCAAGCGCAAGGTATTGAGTTCGATCCTTGGTTACATGCACATTGTGCAGGCCCCACAACTGGGCATGGTGGCACACACCTGTAATCCCTGCACTAGGGAGCTGAGGCAGGAGGATCACTGTGAATCTGAACTGTGTAGCAAGAGCCTGTATCAAACAAATATATATATTTTTTTGTCTTTTTGAGAGAATGTCTCACTATGCAGTTCAGGCTGGCCTCGAGCTCACTTTTGTAGTCCAGGATGGGTCTCAAACTAGCACTGATCCTTCTACCTCAGCCTCTCAAGTGCTGGGGATTGCAGGCATGCGCCATTACGCCCAGATAACAATGTCTTTAGAAAAGAAAAAACTACACAGCTTATCAAATGCTTGTCTCTGAGAGGCCTGTATACCAGTCAGGCTAACTCCTTTGTTTATTTTATAGTACTATGCATCCAGGCTAGTCAAGTTCATACTGAACAACACCCTCTGTGCCTGCCTCTTTGAAATCAATTTCTCATCAGTTGGAAAAATGATTGTTTATATTATTATTTGCTTATAAATTCTCTTTACTACAATAGGCTGTATTTAGAATCCACACTTTTTTTTTTTTTTTTTTTTTTTTTTTTTTTTTTTTTTTTTTTTTTTTTTTTTTTTTTTTTTTTTTTTTTTTTTTTTTTTTTTTTTTTTTTTTGTGTGTGTGTGTGTGTGTGTATTTTTTAGAGAAGGGTCTACAGGGCATTCAGGGTCTCACTACTAGATCAGGCTTGTAGTGATATACCTGTTTACAGCCTTCAAAGAGCTGGGATTATAGGTGCATGCCACCACACCCAGTCTCAATTGCTGTCTGGGGGTGGGGGCGGGGCTGGCACCGAGAACTGAACCCTGGCCCTTGGATCTGCTTGCAGGCACTTTAATCTGCTGAGCTGTTTGGGCAGCCCTTATGTGTTTTTTGTTTGTTTGTTTTTGTCTTTTTGAGACAGGTCTCACTATGCAATTCAGGCTGGCCTTGAGCTCACTTTTGTAGCCCCGGCTGGTCTCGAACTCGCACCGATCCTCCTGCTTCAGCCTCCCAAGTGCTGGGATTACAGGCATTCGCCACCATGCCCGGCCTAGCCCAGCCCAGCCTGATCTTGAACTCCCACTGATCCTCCTGCCTCAGCCTCCCAAGTGCTGGGATTGCAGCCTGCCCCACCAGGCCTGGCTACTGTAACTTTAATGTAAGAGAAGATTTTCATTTATCTGCTGTCTACTGAGTGGCTGGGCACCGAGGGTGCTATCTGCAATTAAGGGTAGACACTCAAAGATGACCAGAAGATCCCAGGCCTCAGGATCTCAGCCATACTGGGTGTGATGCTACAATAATACAAAGCAGAAAGCACTGGAAGAACAAAACACTTATGCTTCAGATGCAAATAGTTTCATAACTGCCACTGGCCAAACTCCTTTAAACAAACAAATAACAAAAAATCACACCTTTCCTCCTTTGCCCCTCAGATTCCAAGAACTCGGAGTGACCCTGTTGGTAACAAATGGGTTCAGTGGGGGCTGGAGTGTGGAGTATTACTCAATCCCTGGGGTGCCACCCCTTATGGAGGCCTAGAATGCCAAGACCATTACTGAGAGTGGCGGGCTCGCGCGGAGTCTCAAGCCTGGTCACGCTCCCGATTACCTCTGCACAGCCCCACACATCAGAGTGGTAGATGAAGCCAGGTCCCCCAACAGAAAAGCGGCGACAGCTGCAACATCAGCGGTTCAATTCTACAGCCTTTCACAAGCGGGTCTAATGCACCTGTACCAGTATTACCAGAACTGAAGGTTCCAAGATTAAGGAAGACTGGGGGCAAGGGGCGAAAAGGTAAGGGGAATGGGGGCGAAAAGGTAAGGGGAATGGAAGCACACCAGGAGGGTTCACAAAAAGGGCTGGGGAGGCGGGGGGCGGGATATGGCGGGGAAAGCCAGAGGTTGGCAAGTGAGTCCGTGGCGTTCCCATGGTAACATATCCCTCCGCCCGCAACCGCTGTCCGGCACAGTGAAATTCCCTCCGCGCCGCTTCGCATTTGTTTCCGCCCAGCTCCTTTGTGCCGCGCAAAACGTTGCGATGACGCATGCGCAAAGATGCCTGCGCTGGCTATATAAGCGCGAACCCGGGCTCTTCCTCGTAGTGTCGCTGGGACCGTTGAGAGTAGCGGGTGGTTGTAGCTGCCGAGCCACTGGAGCCCTGAGCCCTCCGAGCCGGACAGCAGCGCGCACGGGCGAGTCAGCATGTCGCGTTACGGGCGGTACGGAGGAGGTGAGTGTCCTGGGCCCATGGAGGGACGGTGCCGTGTGGGTGGTGGCTACGGAGAGGCCGTGGGACTGGCGCGGCGGTTGGGAGACGGTTATTCCGCGTGCGTAATGGCGGCTTGGGCGCACGCCTCAAGAAGTGGGGCAGCGGGGGCGGGGTGTGGGAGGCCGCTGGGGCGTGTGTGCGCGAGGCTCGGGGTGCGGGGCGTTTTCAACGCCCGTTCGGTCCCGCGGCGAGGTCCGGGAGCGTGTTCTCCCGTTGTCCGCCCGGGCTCTGCCCTCCGGCCCCATCCCCCTCCGCGCGCGGCGGCGGCGGCTGCCATTTTGCGCGCACTGGCGAGCGCGGTGGCGCATTTCCTCAGCGCTTTCCCGCCACTGGCGCGGGCGCCTAGTGGTCGCGGGCGTGAAACCCGGCTAGGGTTGGAGACGGAACGAAACTGGCAGCTGCGGGCCGAGCGTCGCGACGGACAATTGGTTAAAATTGCAGAATGAGGATTGCACCGGCGGCTAGCTTTTCTTTGGTTTGCTTCTCCGCGCGCAGGGTGTGCGCGCTGGGGCGGAGAGCTGGGGGCCGGGCCGGGCCGGGCCGGGCCTGGCCTGGGCCAGGGCAGTCGCCGCGGAGGACGAGGGCCGACGCGGCCCAGTTTCGCCGCGGGCCCGCGCGCCTCGGGGGCGGGGCCGAGCCACGGTTCTCCGTGCGCCCGGGAGCAGTCCGCCGCGCGCCTTGGCGGTGTTGGGGGTGGGGTGGGGCCCCCTCGCGGAGGGCCGGGATCTGGGTCCTGAAGAAGCCTCGCTCGCGGGCCTCGCTGTTTTAGGACTAAATGCTTTTGCGGGTGGGTAACATTAAATATGGCGGCGCGTTGTGACACGTGCCTATCGCCCCAGGAGGTTGTTCGGGAGGATGGAGTCCGAGAGTTGTTCGGGAACAGCCCGGACAACCTAGCCAGACCAAGTACGAAAGGGAGTGACTACACACAGTCTTGTTTTGGAAAGCACCCCTCCTTTTTTTCCCCCTTTTCTCCGGTACTGAAAACCGTGTAGAAACTCACTTTCTTAGCCCTTTGCCCAGCTACTCCCTGCGGAAAGATGGCCCGTGTGAAGGTAGGGTTCATTCAAATTGAAGCCAGACTTGGCTTAATTTCATCTGTTCTGTTTGTGTTAACAGAAACGAAGGTGTATGTTGGTAACCTGGGAACGGGTGCCGGCAAAGGAGAGTTAGAAAGGGCTTTCAGTTACTACGGTCCCTTAAGAACTGTATGGATCGCAAGAAATCCCCCAGGATTTGCCTTTGTGGAATTTGAAGATCCTAGAGATGCTGAAGATGCAGTACGAGGACTGGATGGGAAGTAAGTGAGATGTTTTATGAGACTTAGGTTTATCCTATAGTACTAAGCTTGGGTTTTACATTCTGGAAACGAAGTGTTAAGACCCAGAGGTTTAAGAGGGTAGAGGGGGTGGAATTTGAAAGGGCTGAGTAGAAACAGTGCTACTTAGAAGTAAACAGTTCTTAATATAGAAGTCATGATTTTCACTGCGTAATTCTTATTACTTTTATAGAGTTATTTGTGGTTCCCGAGTGAGAGTTGAATTATCAACGGGTATGCCTCGGAGATCTCGCTTTGATAGACCACCTGCCCGTCGTCCCTTTGATCCCAATGATAGATGCTATGAATGTGGCGAAAAGGGACATTATGCTTATGATTGTCATCGCTATAGCAGGAGAAGAAGAAGCAGGTATTTAGTTAATGAAGGAATGGTTGGTATTCTAGTTAATCAGTAATTCTTTTATTAGCAAGGCAGAAACTAGTGTTTTTCTATAAAGTTGACTGTTAATTGTACAGGTGTATTTTACAATTTTGTTTAATTAAAAAATGTTAATATATTAATAATCAACCTGGTCAAAACCTTTCAGGTTTCTTCGTTTGAGTCAGTCGCCTTGATTCAGAATGTCACGAGCCTTATGATATCATGCTGAGGCGCCTTGCAAATCCGACAATTAAGATCCTCCTAGACCTTGAGGTGATCAGCATAAGAGGCCAGATCCCCTCGAGTCATCTACACCTAGCTTCACCTTATTCTTTAAAGGGCAGAAAATTTGAGACGGTGATCGCCGTAACAGTAAAATTGGCTTACAATTGGGGCCCCCTCCGCTTTAGAAAGAGGAACACCAGATTGACCACATTCCCAACTAGAAAAATCTTCTTGCGTCAATCAAGCCTCACCTGGCTCTTTTGGCTGTCAGTTTGATCGTCGTTAGATTGAAGAAAACATCTAGATGCAGCGATCGGCTATAGATACTTCTAGATCGTCTAGATCTACTAGACCTACTAGACCATGGGCCAAAGAGGGTCGACTGCAAACTTGCAAGGTTTATTTTAAATACACATTACAGTGTTTTATATTATGTAATTCTAAGTTGTAATTCAACTTTTAACAAATCTTTTTTTAGGTAGTTTAAAAAAAAAAACAACTAATAGGCCCAGAATTTATTTCCAAATGAGACACTAAATTTAAATAGTTCTGAGATTTGATTTCAGCAGAGGCATATAAACTTTTAAAATGGGGATATAGTCTAACATTTTATATTTTTCTAAATTGAAAAATAGGTCACGGTCTAGATCACATTCACGATCCAGAGGAAGGCGATATTCTCGCTCCCGAAGCAGGAGCAGAGGACGGAGGTGAGAGATCTTGATCATTGTAAAATTTTAGTAAGTGCAAAAAACTTTGGAGTTGAACTTAATTTAATTTTTAGGTCAAGATCGGCATCTCCTCGACGTTCAAGGTCTGTGTCTCTTCGTCGATCAAGATCGGCCTCGCTCAGAAGATCTAGATCTGGTTCGATAAAAGGATCGAGGTATTTCCAGTATGTAACACTCTCTTCCTCGTTTTTAGCTAGATTATTCATAATAACAGCACTATGGAATGCCTACAGACATTCAAACAAATTGCCTCAGAGAATATTTGCAAAGTTTGACTTTTATATGTGATCTGTAATAAAGGACATTAACTTGGTTTTACAGTTGGAGATAAGCACAACCAAAGATACAAGGCTTGCAAAGAGAGGCTATAGCACTCTGCATGATGGTTGTGTCTATAATCCCATCACTCTCTTAAGAGTCAAAGGCAGGAGGACTGCAGGTTGGAGGTCAACCTGGGCCGTAGCAAGACCCTGTCTCAGGAGAAAAAAAAAAAAAAATAGAGGCTATGGTGATAAAGATGGGCTGAGAACAACAAACTATCTTAGAGAATATTGTAGGCATGCTGAGCTAAGCTTCTGTTGCATAGGTCAGTGGTACTACCTTCTAAAACCATTATTAGTCCAGTTGCTGATGTGGCCCACTAGAACTGAGAAGAGACTTAGAAACAAGTTGAACATTGAGTATGTTTTGAATGGAGTAAGTAAATTTTGTTTTGAGATAGGTATGACCGGGGCTGGGGAGATAGCTCCAAGGCACAAGTGCCTGCTGGGCAAGTGCATCGTTGTAAGTTCGAAACCTGGTCCCCCCCCCACC
This sequence comes from Myocastor coypus, assembly GCA_004027025.1. Lineage (NCBI taxonomy): Eukaryota > Metazoa > Chordata > Mammalia > Rodentia > Myocastoridae > Myocastor > Myocastor coypus. The sequence goes on from PVJA010024236.1 coordinate 19,026, forward strand.
AAAAAAAAAGAGAGATAGGTATGACCTTGTTAAAACTACTTGTTTTTCCACCTCCGTTACTGAGGAAATGGGGTTACAGGCATGTCATCTTTTAGAGCTAAAAATCATTGACTACACAGATCACTTTTTAAAAAATTTTTATGTCCACTTCTGTCCTTTTTTTTTTTTTTTGTACAGGGTCTCACTACTAACTTGTAGTGATCCTCCTGATTTGTACCTTCCAAGTGCTAGGATTACAGGCACGTGCCACCACGCCCAGACTTCATCACCGGGCAGGCAGGTGGGACCAGGAACCCAACTCTGGCCCCTGCACTTCCTAAGCAAGCGTTTAGTCCACTGAGCTATACCACTGGCCCTAGGAAATTTTTGATAAAATTCTGAGAATGTATTGTTTATAACCTACTGACTTATAATTTCAATATTACCATAATGTGCAGTTTATGAAATACTTTGTTTTAAGTACACTGTTTTATTGGCTTTGAAACTTGAACAACATCCTAGTATAAATGTAAAAATTAAGTACTGTAGAGTAAATAAGCTTTTTTTGCAAAATAAATGTGTTTGGTGGTATACACCTATAGTTTTAGCACTCAGGAGGCTAAAGTAGGATTGCAGTGAGGGGCTGGTGAGATGGCTTAGTGGTCTAAAGCCCTTGGTTAGGCAACACAGGAACCAAACTTCCAATCCCTGGCACCACATGATGCGCCAACCCCACCCCCAGGGCAGGCTGAGCTGGCCATTACATAAAGTTTAAAAAAAAAAATTAATGACCCTTATTCAGATGTGTTCCCTTAACACTGGAATTTTTTTTTTTTAAAGTAGGATTACAGGGCCCGGCAGGATGGCTCAGTGGTCTAAAGCGCCTGCTTAGGAAAGCTTGGGCGGCTGCAGGGACCGCAGTTCAGTCCCCGGCACCACATGCTGCACCAGCCCTGCCCTCGGGGCGGGCTGAGCCGGCCATAAAAATGAGTGAATAAACAAATAAAGGTTCTGAAACAAGAAATTAAAAAAAATAAATAAAATAATTTAAAAAAATAAAAATAAAGTAGGATTACAGTGAGTTCAAGGCCACTATCTAGCAAAACCCTGACTGAAAAAAACCCCGTCCCACCAAAATATGTATATATTTGTAATTTTTGGAATTGAGCATAAGGCTTGGTGCATGCTAGACAAAAGGTTCCACCACTGAGCTATATCTGGCTGTACACATTGGCTTCAACGTAAATTTGAGAATTCTTTATTTCCTTTGTAGAGGCCTTTAAAAAGATGAGTACAACTCTACAAAATACAGCAATGCAGATGATGAAGAATAAGATGGTGGGTGGGAGTTATTTAGCACAGAGCCTTAAAATGAAGGTCCTGTATTCTGAATCCTAACTTCTATACAGCTATATATGGACCAGTCTTTAGATGAGTGTCCTGTATTGTAGGATTCTAAGATCTATATGTAAGAAGTCAACTGGAGTTGTCTTAATTGCCTTGAATCATAACTTGCTTATGGTTGAGTAAAGCCTTATACTGTGACTTTACATGAAGGCTTAAATTCTAAAGGGTCTGTTCTTAAGGCTAGTTTGATAATCCGTACACAGCTACTTTCTGGGTTTTTTTTTTTTTTTTCCTGAGACCATTGGTCTTGCTTAAGTTGCCTGGGCTGAGATCAAACTTGGGATCTTCCTGCATTGGCCTCCAACAAGAGTGCTAGGATTACAGAAATGTACCATTGGTGCCTTTAAAATGAACAACTACCCTTGATAAGTGTTTTGAGTATATTGTTCTGTATATAAGAACTATGGATATTGAGCTTGATAGAAACGAGTAGTTGAAATGATGATTCCTTATGTTTGGAATCGGGGCTTGTTTGAAAGTAATACTTTTCTTGCCTTAGAATATAAATAGTCTTTTTAGTTTAGCTTCTTTATTCTTAACCTGTCTTATGTAAGATGGCCAGTATTAACACCTATAGTTTTAATTGATAAAACTTTTGCTTTTTTTTTTTTTTTGTAAATGAAGATCTCGGTCCAGGTCAAGATCAAGATCTAGGTCTCTTTCACGACCAAGAAGCAGGTAGGATAAAAGTTTTGCTGGCTGCTGCTCTTACTATGTTATATGGCACCAATATCCAAAGAGTTCAAAGTATTTTGAATTGTTCAAATTTTAATAGGAAATAAAGTACTTCGTTAGGCCACATGAGATCTTAATTTATACATGATGTGTTGTTTACTTCCTGGAGGAGGGAATGTGAAATGAGGATAGTGGAGCTTTGGAGGCCATTGACATTAAGAGGCCCTTGTTAAGAGTTGATTGGTTCATGGATGAGAAGCATCCCAAGATAGATGTGCTTAATCAGAAAAAATGGTGAGTTGTGATAGTATAGCAAGCAGGTCACTTGTTTTATAGGAAAGATTTTGAAAGATTGGCTCTTGAAAGTGATAACTATGGTAGCCTCTAGTTACAAAATTGCAATCTGACAATATAAGCTTAGAACAATTAGCTAGCCAGGCGTGGTGGCGCACGCCTGTAATCCCAGCACTAGGGAGGCTGAGGCAGGAGGATCAGTGTGAGTTTGAGACCAGCCTGGGCTACAAAAGTGAGCTCAAGGCCAGCCTGAACTGCATAGTGAGACCCTGTCTCAAAAAGAACAACCAAAAAAAAAAAAATTAGGTTTGTGTTTCATGGTGTTGCAACTTCAAGGAAAGGTATTGGGTAGTACTTTTTCTTACTAGAATTTTTCATGTCTTGACAGCCGGTCAAAGTCCAGATCTCCATCTCCAAAAAGAAGGTAAGCTTAAATATTTTGTTGCCAAATCTTAGCCTGCTAAATGTGGCCTCTGCAGAATGCTTGCTTACTACTTGGTTGTCTTTGAGCTCTTTGGAGAATTGGTGCTGTATATAGATCTAAGTATTGTTTCTGAAATGGTTGTTATTTTCTTTTTAAATACCACCTTAGGCTTTTTATTTGTTTTGTTTTTTGAAATTTATCAAAATGTCAAAAGAGTATAGGATGTTTCTAATATGTTGAGTCTACATGGAGAAAAACGAATCTTGGAGATAGTTGCATTGAATTGTTTTTCATAGTATAACTTGAATGCCCAAAACTTAATAGTCAAAACAAAACCAACTTAATAGCTTAAGTTGTCCGATTTAATTTCCCTTGGAATTTTGTCAGGGTATTATGTCTTGTAACTGGGAGAAAGATGAGTATAAAATGTGATTTTGAGGTCTTCACTGTAGGAACTTGGTAGCTTAGTTCCCTGATGTATACATGAGAAGAGAAAGTTTTAGTGGACACTAATTGATTCCCCACTTGATGTTTTTCTTTTTAGTCGTTCCCCATCAGGAAGTCCACGCAGAAGTGCGAGTCCTGAAAGAATGGACTGAAGTTCTCAAGTTCATCCTTTAGGGAAAAGTTATTTTGTTTACATTATTATAAGGGATTTGTGATGTCTGTAAAGTGTAACTTAGAAAGGATATTTCAACCATCTAATCAAAATGGATCTGGATTATTACTCTGTAAATTCATGGCAGTAAAATAATATAAATTTTTGTTGAATGTATTAACATCTTATGGTCTAAAAATGTGGGGTTTTATTTGGCACATTTAAATAAAGAGTTTCTAATAGACTTTTGATTTGTGGTCAATATTAACACTTCTTGAGTTGGTGAACGTTAGGAGGCAGACTTAAGTTGTTACTAGCCACATTCAAACAGATCTACATTCAGAGTGTAATGACATCGGTTAAATGTTGGACATCAACTGTTCTATACACTTAGCTGGGATCGGGATCTTAAGGGACATAAATTCTATTTTACCCTTGTAGCATTGGGTAAGATAATTTGGAGTGCCGTATAATAGCATGGTTATGACAAATCCCTAAATCTATTTGAAGTCAGTGTTACTGGATACTGTCACGTAATGATCTCAGTTTAGAGGGACCACTGATTTGCCTATAAATAAGCATGATAAGAACAGCAAAACTTGCTGTGATAGAAATGAGAAACTGACTTATGGAGGCTTAAGTTTTAGTAGCTAATTGATGTTTTCAGGCTTTTTGGTGGGGTGGTTTCTACTGTTCTTTGGTTTCTTTGTTCTCAAATATTTTAATACCAAAACAAAAATGCATGTGTGAGGAATTGTCGGAATTTGGAACAAAACTGTAAACCAGCTTTGCAAAATTTTCTAGCCCAGATACTCTGTCCTTTTAAATGAATTACCCTTTTCTGTTGAAAGACCTGTTCTGTGCAGGCTAAAGTGTTTTTGTTTTTCTTTTTGAGACAGATCCTGTCTGTAGTTCAGGCTGGCCTTGAAGTCATTAGGTAACCCATGCTTATCTTGAACTTTCAGACAGTCCTGCCTCAGCTTCCTAGGTGGGATTATAGGTGTGTACTACCACACCTGGCTCCAAACAAGTTTTACAGTTCTCAACAACAACCATACTCTTGTTTTGCCAAGCTGGTACAAAGAAAGATGTTAACCAGAAATGTTAATGAGACTAAGCAGTTTTGTAAATCTCACATATTTAGCAATACTTCATGTAGCTAATTTTTTTTTAGTAGTATCTCTTAGGCACTAGAATGTTCTTAGTCAATTTAAATATTAAGTATAATAGGGCAGTAAAACAGTTGTGAGGGTTTCTGGAAATGTTTTCATCAGTATTACTTAGCTGAGAATGCTGGTGGCATAAGAAGCTGCCCTTTGTCAATTCTGTAGACTTTTCAAAAGTCATTTGTTAGTATTGGAACTTGGGAATACTGGTCTGCCTCATTTATTTGATGGTCTGAGTGACTGCTAGTATGTTGGGAATTATTTGGATTCTTTGGAATTTTGATAACTGGTAAAAAGTTGGTATAAAGCTATGTGTGATTGGCAGGCTTACCTGTTGCGCTTGGTTAGCTTTGTTATGTATGCTATAAAGTTAAATTTACTCAACAATAAATCTGCAGAGATTGAACAAATAATCCTGATACTCAGTTTTTGGAAGTGTGAGCTCTAAGCCAAAAGTAGGAATTACTCTGAAATGTTTAGGAGGGGCAATTAGTGACATACTAGAAATTAGTAAAAAAAAAAAAGGGAATGGGTATGAAGGGCTGTGGTAGGATCACAAGTATATAAACAGTTGTCCCCAGGTAATACTAGCAAGTCTAGGCCAACAGCTTTTGTACCTCAGCAGGGACAGTTTTAGTATGTCAGGCAGTTGCATACTGTGTACTATTTTTTGCCCTGTTTAGTTAATTTTGACTGCTGGTCCATATATTTTGTGAATTTTAGCCTGGTAATCATTTTTATTTGGTATGATAGTACATAGATAATTTGGTTTCACAGTGGCCGTTCTCTTGGGTTTTGTTTTTTTTTTAATTTTAATTTTTTTTTCTTATTTCAGAACTTTTGTTTATTTTTTTATGGCCAGCTCAGCCTGCCCTGAGGGCAGGGCTGACTGTGGTCCCTGCAACTGCCTAAGCTTTCCTAAGCAGGCACTTTAGAGCACTGAGCCTTCCAGGCCCCTAATGAGTTCTTTAAATTTAAAAATTTGAGGTTTGCTTACATATACAGTAGGGTAAGGTTTTGGTTTTCATGTTTAACCCTATTTTAGAATTATGACTTTCCAAGATGCTTATAAGCAAGTAAGAATTGGAAGTTATGGAACTGGTAAGTTGGCAGGGGCCAGGGAGATAGCTCAGCTGAATAAGCACCTGCCTGGCAAGTGCAGGATCCTGAGTTCGATCTCCAGTACCACAAAAATAACAAAAGGGAAACTGATAAGTTGGTCAAAAGCTGTCAAAATGAAGGGAAAGTAGCAAAGTTAACAGCTAAGCTGAACCTGGTAGTGTAGGCCTTTCCAGTGCTGAGGCAAGGAGGATTGAAAGTTTGAGGCCAGCCTGTCTTCAAAAAAAGCCCAAAGGTATAAGCAGAGAAAGTGAAGTAGTCCTTGATTTTGGACCTTTTAGAGGGTGGTAGAAATCGGCTGGGAATGTAGCTCAGCAGCTTGAGCCACCTTACTGGCAAAGCCAAGGTGCTGCATTCAGTTCCTGGTACCAAAGGGAAAAAAAGGGTTTAAGAGCTAAAGGCTTAAGTAACTAGGCTTATGGTATTTTAGTATTAAAGCTGTTACATCAGGAATAAAGAAAATACAGGTGGTTTAGGTAGTTTGAAGACTAGGGAAAAGTACTTTGTCTACAGGGGAATAATCAGGTATAGATTAATTTTTCACACAAGTTACATTTTTGGGGTAAACCATCAAATTGTCACTTTTTAACAAAATTGTGCTTTTTTTTCCTTCCTATCTGAAGAAGGAAGTACAGATTGTTAATTTGGACAGGTTTATTTACCTGGTGGGAAGTGGGGAAAGTTTGAGTTCTACCTGTGGTTTCAAACACTCCCTCTTATTTTTTGAGGCAAAGTCATGTATGTAGTTCAGGCTAACCTTGATTTTATTATTTGGCCCAGGATGGCCTTGAACTTGCAATGCGCCTCCTACCTCAACCTCTCCTGAGTTTTGTAATTTGTGTACCACACCTGGTCTAAAAATACCTATTGTCATGGAGCTTAAATTGTGGAGGGATGAATAAATACTGAGTAGTTGTGTGTGGTAAAGGAAACACATCTACCCAGAAGAGACAGAAAACGATGCTTTTGTGGAGGTGAGCCTAAGACCTCTAACACTGGAGCATCATAGGCTTCCAGAGAAAGCCTACTTGGAAGCGTAGTAGGTGCAAAGGCCCTTGAAGTGGTTTGGGTGGTTGGAGTGAACAGGTTCACTGGAGATTGGTTTTTAACGTTTGTAAGAGATCTTGAGTAGCAGGTTTAGGTTAGTAGCAAAATTGCAAGGATTGTGCATTTCCCACATGTTCTCTTAACACATACATGACCTACGTTTCCCCTGGTATCAACATCATTGTCAGGTGGTACATTGGTTAATAACGAATGAACTTAACGCTGACCATGTCACCTAATATCCATAGGTTACATTAGGGTTCATTCTTGGTGGTATAGCTCATACAGATTTGGACAGAAGTTTGAACAACCTTGTTACCACATGGTAACCCAGGAATCCCAGGGAAACTCATTTTTTAATTGTTCTTTGCTTTTCTTTTTCTGGTGTCAGGCAGTAGTTGAAGTCATACTATGAGATTTCAGGTTGGCCAGTTTATAATGTGCCATTTTTAAAAGTTTTTTTTTTTTTTGACATAGTCTCTTGCCTTGTGATTCAGGCTGGTCCACAGTTACTATTTTAACCTACTAAAGGACATTTTTGTTGCTTCCAAATTTAGGTCATTATGGATAAAGCTTTCATGTGAGGAGTATAAACAAATTTAACTCCTTTGGATAAATACCAAGTAATGTGATTGCTGGGTTATATTGGTAAGAATACATTTAGCTTTATAAGTTGTCTTCCACATAGGCTACATGGTCTTACATTTCTACTAGCAGTGAAGGAGTTTTCATTGCTCCCTATCTTCTTTTTTTTGTCTTTTTGAGACAGGGTCTCGCTATGCAGTTGAGGCTGGTCCTGAGCTCACTTTTGTAGCCCAGGCTGGTCTCGAACTCGCATCAATCCTCCTGCCTCAGCCTCCCGAGTGCTGGGATTACAGGCGTGCGCCACCACGCCCGGCTGCTCCCTATCTTCTTGAGCTGTTGTTTGCAGTGTTCCAGAGTTTGGCTTGGCTGTTCTGATAGTGCTTTGCTGTATCCTATCATCTTGCATTTCTCTAATCAGCCTGTGATGTAGAGCATCTTTTTGCTTTTCTGGTTTTTAAGACAGGGTCTCAGTCTGTAGTCTAGGCTGGCCTTAAATCACTAGGTAGACCAGATTGGTCTTGAACTTGCAGCAATCCTGCCTCAGCCTTCAGAGTGATGGAATTACAGATGTATGTCCCCACACCCAGTTGGAGAGCATCTTTTCATGTGTTTATTTACTATCTTCTTTGAAAGAGCAAAAGATCTGTTAAAGGTCATTGACCCACCTTTGGTCTTTTTTTGTATGGTTTTTGAGAGTGGCACCAAGAATTTAAACAGCTCTCCAGGGGTGTCTATAAGGATTGTTTCTAGTTCCTGGCACCATGTTACAGAGCGCATCATTGTACAGATGAACATGTGTAGGGCACAGTGAAGCTGGAAATTGAGCACATGTGGGGGTGAGGCAGGACCTCCCAGAACAAAGGGTTCCTGAGGCAATCCAAAGAATGTCATGTGACATCAAACTGCCAGATGTGTAAGTGAATGCCCTACAGTGGTTGAGCAGTTCCTTTCCTCCCATCTGGAGTGAGGGTTCAACTTTATCTCAGCTTTCTGTGTATATTTCTCAATCCTATGATACCCCACCCTCCCAAGAGCCTTGGTAGATAAGGCAATGAGTATCTAGGGTAATCCCTACAAATTATTTTGCTGGGTGAAAGGATTTTTACACTTAAGAGTTTTGATACTAGTTTGCCCTGGTGTCAGTGTTAGCAGGCTTTGGTTGCTGGAGTGTCTTTCTAAAGGTTTCTATGTTCTTCCTGTCCTGAACAAAGATTTAGTGAAGACAAATAGAAAAGATAGCAAAATTTTGCATCTATTAAAAGTATAGCAAGAAATGATACGCTTCGCAGAGCAAGTCCAGGCCAGCTACGAGTAATACCTACAGCCTACAAATGGACACAGTGGCATACTCTTTGTAATCCCAGCACTCAGGAAGGTTGCTGTAGTGATTCTTCTGTTTTTCAGCCTCCCAAGTGTTAGGATTACAGGCACACCACCATGCCCAGCCTCAGTTGCACCTCAGGAACAGGGCTAGTACGGCATGGCACATTGGGAATTGAACCTGGTCCCTGTGCCTGCCTAAGAAGGTGCTTTAATCCGCTAAGCTGTCTGGCCAGTCCCAGGTTGCTGTGAGTTCTAAGGCTAGTTTGGGTTACATGGTGAGACCCTGTCTCAAACAAAACAAAAGACAAAGTACAGGGTGGGCTACTGAAAACGTTAGCAATGCTCTCTCCCTAATGGTGGCTATGTTTTATATCCTCCACTCCAGGCTGACCTCAGGTCCAGGCTGTCCTATCACAAGCCTGCTAGAGTTGTGGGAAGAGGAAGATAACACCCTCTGATTGGTTCCAGGTACAGGGCTTTGGGATCTGTACTGTGCCTGAGGCCTGGACTCTGTGATAGATAAGTCATGCTCTCTTCCCAGGCACTTTGCCACACCCTAAGCTGCCTCAGCAGGATGTCTGTATTAATGTCTTTCCCTAAGCTATTTTGTATGTGATGGGCTCTGTAACCTGATGTTTATGACTCTTGTGTAAAAATAGTGCCTCAGAGCTAGGCATGTGCCACACACATGGCAAGCTAGGAAGCTGAGGCAAGAGGATTATTTTAAATTATAGGCCACCCTGGACTACATACTGAGTTCAATGCTGGTCGAGAATATATAGACAGTCTCAAAAAATGTTTCAGCTTTGCTTTTCTCTCTGTGTATATATATATATGTATTTTGAATTTTAGTTGTAAAATACATGTTTTTCCCTTGTAGAGAATTTTGATGTGTTCAGGTCTAGGTTTATTTATTTATTTATTTATTTTTAATTTTTTTGTGGTACCAGAGATTGAACTCAGGACCCTGTGCTTGCCAGGCAAGTGCTTATTCTACTGAGCTATCTTCCCCAGCCCCCAGGTCTAGTTTTAATTATAGTTTCCTTTTCCTTGCTTTCAGCACACTAGAAGTTCTACAGTGGGACTTTATAATTTGATTGCATGTTTTAAAGAGGAAAAAAATATACATACATATAAATAAATGTTATATATATATATATATATATATATATATATATATATATATATGGAAGCAGATGGCTCTCTTTCCTCAGTTACCTAGAATTTGCAACTGAAATATTTGAGTGAAAAATGGTAAGTGAACTAGTACATCTTTTTCTGTGGTACTGAGGATTGCACCTAGGGGTCACTTTTATCCCTGAGCTGCATCCCCAGACCTTTTGTTTTATTCTGAGAGCATTTCTATGCTGGCGTCATACTGATTCCTCAGCCTCCCAGCTGGCTGGTATTACATATGTACATCATTCAGCCTTGAGCAAACAATCTACTAAACCAAGCATATAAAAGTGAACTTCTTTTGAGGCCTTTTAATCACCATTTCAAATAAAAGCAGCCCACATTTTCTTTTCAGGTCTTGTGGGTTGTCTGCTCTCATAATCTGGCCTAAGGCAGATTTAGGGTCTGAGGGCTGTGTGCTCCCCATCAAGGTTTTCCTCTCCTTATCTAGGTTAGCTCTTGAGTTCTACTACTCTTGAGAGCTTGGCTGGGAAAAGGTGTGGACAGTTTCTACGGGAACCGATGGCTTACTTGTGCCCCTGAGAGCTGGAGAGCCCAGGTGAGTCCCTCTGGCCTAAGGTCAAGGTGTAGGATCTCGGGCTTCCATTACCTGACTCAGCAGCCTTAAGGCTCTGCCTTTCCCACCTGCAGGTGTTCTTGGGTATGTTGCTACTGTGGGTTCCTGAGTCCTGTGCATGAGAGAGGGAGTCCAATTTTGTAACAGGCTGGCCTCGGACTTGTGCTGTAGCCTATGCTGGCCTTAAATTTGGGGCTACCGTGATGTATTTAAAGACAAGGTCTAGCTTTGTAGCCCAGTCTAGCCTCGAACTGTACCCCAGCCTGGTCTTAAATTCTTGCTGATCCTGTCACCACATCCAGCTGGGTTGTGCTGCTGTTTTTGAGTTGTACCTTGTCTTTTAAAAATGATGAATGAAGTGCCTGCCTGGCAAATACAAGGCCGTGAGTTTGATCCCTGGTTACACACACACACACACACACATGCACACACACACACTTACAAGTCGAATAGTTTGATAATTTGGCTGGAAAGATGTGCACAGTAGACATAGTTGGATATGGTAATGCATACCTACAGGGATAGGGATCTGTAGGCAGAAAAGGAATAGAATAAGGGCCCTATTATTAGACACTATTGTTACTTTTGTGCTGCTGGGGATCAAACCCAGGGTCTTGGGCATACAAGGCAAGAATACTACCACTGGACCAGGGAAGTTAGCTCAGTGGGCCTAACAAGGTCCTGAGTTAAATCCCCAGTGCCAGAACAACAACAACAAAAAAAACAGCTTAGGGCAGGGAGGGATACAGCTCAGCAGCACAGCGCCTGCCTGGCAAGTGCCAAGTAGTGAATTCAATTGATGGCGCCAAAGAGACCCAAAACTTAGCACTGAGCCACCCTCCTGGTGCGAGCAGCTTTCACCTCTGCAATTAGATAGGAGCCCATTAAAAGGACAAAGGGAGGGAAAACAGACCCGAGGAGACACCAGGTGTTGCAGTTAACCTAAGAATTCACCAGGGAACCATAAGCATGAAACAGCAGAAACCAGAAGCATAACTGGCTCTCTTGCCCCACCTGCAATGGAATACAAGTACAACAAGGTGCAGCCGCCTCTTATTAAATATGTGAAAATACATAGATGGTTACATTTAGGTACATATATGTATTTCTCACTGTAGAGTCACTGTATTACCACACTAGATACATACCTGTTAATCACTAAAATTTTTAAAATTTTTAAAAGAATTTTTATTTGTTCATTTATTTACATTTTTTTCTTGTTTCACAACTTTTGTTTGTTTATTTATTTTTATGGCCGGCTCAGCCTGCCCTGAGGGCAGGGCTGGTGCAGCATGTGGTGCCGGGGATTGAACTGCGGTCCCTGCAGCCACCTAAGCTTTCCTAAGCAGGCACTTTAGACCACTGAGCCATCCTGCCAGGCCCCAATCACTAAATTTAAACCCCCTCTTTTTTGGGGGATGCAGGGTGTTGAGATCAGATCTTGCTGTGTAGCCCAGGCTGGCCTTGCAGAGGTCCTGCCAGGTGCTGGGACGATAGCACCTGGCTAAACTGCCTTTCTCTAACTCCTCCCCCCAATTTAAGCATCCCAAAAGGGCAGGAGTGACTCTGTCCAAGCCCACTGGAAGGGCACAAGTTAGGGCCAAAGACAGCCAAAGAGCCAGTGAGATTGTGACCAGTTTCAGCGGCCCACATGAAGGAAAGGGCCACTCATTCCAGAGAAGCCAGGGACAAGGGCTGGGGCTATTCATTTTTCTGTAGCCTGCTTCATCCTTGGAGCAGCTTTCTGTCTTCTGCTTTTTCCTCCTTATAAAAGTCCTCTTCCTTTTCTAAATTCTTAATGGTGCAGTTTTTGATCCTAGCTAGCTTCTTACCCCAGTGCAACATGCCTGTAATCCCACCTCTCTGGGAGGCTGAGCCAGGAGGATCAAAAAGTTGAACCCTGCCTGAATGATTTAGACCCTGTCTTAGCTAAGGAAGGGGCTGTGTAGCTCAGTGGTAGAGCTCATGCTATGCATGTATAAGGCACTGAATTCCATCCCTGGCATCCTACTTGCTTGTGTGTGGTGGTGCATGCCTGTAGTCCCAGCATTTGGAGGCTGAAGTAAAAGGATCACTGTGAGTTCGAGGCCAGCCTAAGCTACATGATAAGGTCAAGGCCATCCTGAATTTCATACCAAGACCCTGTCTCAAAAACAAAAAAGGAAAAGAGGGTGGAAGGTAGCTTGGTGTGAGACCCCTGGGAAAGTAGGAAAACAAACAAACAAACAAACAAACTTGAGAATCCAGTTATCTCCGCTGTGTCATAAGGGCTGTCACCAGAGTTCTGTGGCACTTGTATCAAGAATACACTGTCAGGGCCAGGGGGAGACAGCTCAGTGGAATAACACTTGCCTGGCAAGTGCAGGGTCCTGAGTTCAATCCACAGTACCACAAAAAAAAAAAAAAAAAAAAAAAAAAAAAAAAAAAAAAAAAAAAACCACTGTCAGGGCCAGCTTGGTAGCGGACTGAAGTGCCCCCAGGGCACGCTGAGACAGCCATCGAGACTGGGTATGGTGGTAGTATCTGTAATCGCATCCCTTTGAGAGGCCAAACACAGGAGAATCACTAGAGTCCCATCTATGTAGTGAGACCCAGTATCCCCTGTTCTAAATGCATTAAAAAAAAAAAAAAAAAGCCGAGCATGGTGGTACACGCCTCTAATCCCAGCACTAGGGAGGCTGAGGCAGGAGGATCGATGTGAGTTCGAGACTAGCCTGGGCTACAAAAGTGAGCTCAAGGCCAGCCTGAACTGCATAGGGAGACACT
>PVJA010024237.1:0-32081 GCA_004027025.1 Myocastor coypus
GCACATGACATGTTGAAGGATTTCATTAGGAAAATCAAGTGAGGAATGAAATGGGAAGAAGATGGGCCCCAGGATGGGAGAAAGTTCTACATTCCATTTTTCTGAAAGGTGAGAGCTGTTGGAGTTGTCATATTGAATGCATAGTGTGACATAGATAACAAACACCTATTGTCTCATAGTGCAATATCAAGGCTCTGACAAGATTGAGTCCTTGGAGACCATACAGAAACACCTGCATCAGGCTTTCCTCTGACTTGCAGAGCTCAAATTTCGCTTTTGGTGTAAATATATTTTCTAAAATCACAGGTGTTAGCTTTGGGCCAGGTGCCAGGCTTATCTTAATCTAATTATATCTTTAAAGGGTATGTCTTCAGACATAGTCAAACTATAAACTCTGGGCATGATGGTGCACACCTGTAGTCCCAGCACTTGGGAGGCTGAGGCAGGAAGATCAATGTGAGTTTGAGACCAGCCTGGACTACCAAAGTGAGCTCAAGACCAGCCTGAACTGCATAGCATGGGCCTGTCTCAAAAAGAAAAGAAAAAAAAAATATCCGTAAAGTGCTTGGAGTATCTTAGTACCTTCCTTTATTGTTGAGAAACAGTATCTGACACCCTAAAGTGGAAGGAAAGAAGCTTATTTTGTCTCACTGTCTGTAGATGATTTAGTCTACAGTCTATTGGATCCAGAGAAGAACCACATGGGAGAAGAAAGTTTTTAAGACCCAGTGGAGAGCGCCCAGAGACCCTGAAGCAAGGACTCTAGAAGGATGACAGACCCTCCTAGTTCATGACCCCCCCCCAATACACTCTTACAAAGAGGCCCCACTTCCTAACGTCACACTTAGCTACACCAGTTCCAGAACATCTCAAAGCCCTACCATTTGAGCACATGAGGCTTCCAGTGGCTTCCAGATATAAATCATGACGTAGGTTTGGGCTTTAACCTCTGAGTTTTGAGAGTCATGATTCCCTCTGTAACACCTGTCAATCTCCATGACTGGCTGTGTCACCTTTGGGGAAGAATGTGTAGCTAAACCTTGCAGATATTCCTGAAAATGCATTTGCTGCAGCAGAAGGTAGAGCATACTGCAGTGTCCACTGTAGAAATTACCATGAATGGGCACAGCTCATTCTTTCTGAGCCTTTGATAGCCTACCAAGTTTAGGATTTCATACATTTAAAAATACACCATGATTTAAAATACTATAGAGAGACAAAAGGTGCCCATTATGTGTCTAATAGAAGACCTTTGAGTGAAATGAGACACCAAATAATTAAACCTCTTAGGGGAAATGAGTAATAAAGCCACAATACAGAAGAGGCAGGAATATAAGGTGCATTGTTCTGAGTTTGGTAAATGATGCAATAAAATTCCTTTAAGAATTAAAATTACAAATTCTTAATAACATGAATTTTTAGCTTGAAATTTCATTGCTTTTGTACCCTCAAATCAGAGAGGTTGGACCCCCCAGATAATTGGTGGAAACCAAGTACAAGTTTGCCCAAACAGTGAAGCTGCCACTAATTTAAAAATTTATTTTCACCACAAGTATAAAAACATGATATAATAACAGATAAAGCTTGGCTTATCCTAGGGCTTTTTCTGAAGATGATGGAAAGCTAAAATTTACAACCACAAATCTGTTTGGTGTTTTTGTTTCAAATAAATTTTTGCTGAAACATAGTCATACCCATTCAGGTTTATGTGAGAAGCTTAAGCTGAAGGGGACAACAAAGATGATCTAGATATAGGGGAAAGAAACTTCCAACCTGCTGGATGTACAGTACAAGGTCATGTTCTCTAAAATTGAGGAATGAATTTTATAGCCAATAGAGTTTAAGAGCAGAATATATTTGTTCAGGGAAGGAAAGCTTCTGTCTGAGACAGAAGTGGTTCCAAGTGAGTTCTCAACTACTGTGCCACGTCTAGGGATTTTATAGAGCAAAACCACAAGATGAGATAGGTCCAAAGTGCGGAAAAAATTAAAAATTACAAGGTGGGCATGAGGTGGGACAAAACTATAGTTAAACAATAAGAGTGCAAACTTAATTGTTCAGGTAAAATTTATTAAATTAGGATCAAATGAGGAAGTAAGCTATCACATAGAAAGTAGGTATGAATACTGCACAGGGGTTCCTCCTATAGAGGGTTGGGTCAATGGCTCTTTATGGCATTCTCTATACCTATTTAGAAAATGAATCCCTCATGTTTTTCCTTCAGAAGATCGAGGGTGAATTGTTTTAAATTTTGTCTTGAAATCTGTCCCACAGTGGAGGTGTCTGTTTCCCCACAGTTCCAAGCTCTCATCTTCCACCCTGGCTCCTTCCAGGATCTCACCTTATCTGACTGCCTATGATATTTTTATCTGACTTAGCTGTACACTTCAATATGAAACCACAAAACAGCAAAGAATTTCTATGGGGTATTCTATGAAAATTATTTTTGATATCTGATGAATTTTCACATTTTAATTCATTTAAATTTCTTCTTAATGTCATATAATGGGTATTATATCCCCGTTTTAGACAGAGTGACTAAGATATAAAGAGATTAACTTTTTTTCAATGTAAAATAGCTAGTAAGTAGTATAAGGACATTTTCATTGTAGGTGTGCTGTTTTGTCTTCAGTAGACTGAAGGCCAGATGTGCAAAGAAAAGGGACTGGCTGATCATAGCACAGTGAAAAAATAAAAAAATGTAAAGATCAACAATGATACAGCCAGAAAATGGGAGGACCAGTGCTTTAACTTAGATCATTCTAGATCCAAGGTCTGTGTCTGTGGGAACCTGGGCATAAAAATGCAATGAACATTTGAGATGCTTTTCACATTTTCATTTAGCTAACTTGTGAGGGAAAGCCACATAATTTCTTTTGATAAAAGCATACTGAGCTATGCATCCACTTGGTTAGCCACTAGTATTACTGTGTCCAACAGCAAGAGGTATATTAATCCCACTTTAATCAGTATTTCAATTAACTGTCCTTCCGTGGTCTTGATTATACATAGGGAGAGGTCATCTGTTGTATCAGATTCAGAGCTCTCTGAGAATTAATGTTGGAGCCAATGACAAGAAATGTTTTTCCTTAACAAATTGTTCATTTTTTTCTTAAGTATAGAACAAGTCATTATTTTTTCTAACAATTACAAGTAATCAAAGGTCCTAGCTGTTTAAATTGAATACCTAATATAAATCTAAACATTTGTAAAAAAATTGAAGTATTTACATCTGGACTTAAAAATATTCCAATGAAATAACCTACATGAAATCTCTTCTAATAGGCTTTTTTTAATAACAGGAAAATGACTAGTAGTATTATAAAAAACAACTCATAAAAATTTAATTTTAAAAAGTATAAGTGAAATATACTAACTGTCCTTTGATATTAAAGAGAAGACTTGTGGAGGAATCAAAAGCAGCTGCCTCTCTCCCAGGGGGCACCCACGTGGGCCCCAAGCAAGTTTGGGTCCAGAATCCCCATTTTAACCCCTGTATTCTAGGACTTTCCCTGGAAATATGATTGGTGCAAAGATCTTTACCAGGTGTGTAAGGAGCTTTCTAACTGTATCAAAGGAGGGGAGACATTTGAAGTAAGTTTTATAGCTGAGTTTAGCAAAAGAAGAGGGAAAACAAGAGCAGTGAAGTTAAAGGAAAACACATGCGGACACTGGAAGCATGAAGCCTCCTACCAAGATGAGAGTTTGAAGGGACTTGGGCTTGGTAGAATGTTAGGAGGATTTGGAAGCATCATGAACAGTGGAAGCAAAAATCTATGGAAGGTCAAAGGTCAGAAAACCATACTTAAGTTGGCTTTTAGCCAGTAGGCAGTGGATTGCATTGAAAAGTTTAATCATAGGACTGAAAGATTTGTTTATATTATTGAGCAGTACAGTTTTGCAGGAACTTGGAACGGGAAGGAGTGGATCGCTCCTAGCCTTTGTTTCAGTGTTCTTTTCTGGCTTCTTCTTCCCTCTTGCCTGGTCTGCACTCTTCCCATCATATGAGAGCCAGTCCTTGGGCTCTTTCTCCACTTACTATAGTCAGTCTGTCCCATTCTCCTGATTTAAACATATCAATGAGCTGAGGTCCCCTGAGATTTACTAGTAACAGTAGCTCAAGGCACAAAGTTTCAAACTCCACGTATCCCTAGGAACAGAAAAAAATTTCTCCTCTCGTATGTAAACCAGCTAGCAATGGCAAGCAGAAATGCTAAAACGATACTCAGGATTTGAAGGCAGACTTAATTATGTCCACAGGTACTATTGCAGATCATTCCCAGAATATCAGACCCTGATCTCTGGCAGTATAGGGCTTTCGGAGATAACCAAGCAGGAAGTACAGAGACAGAATGGCTTGTCAAGGGCAGATTGGTTTATACAACATGCTTTATAATGACCAGCTTTGCACCACAATGACCAGCTATCCCTAGAAGACAGAGACAAGAACTAAGCAGGACCTATTACCTGGGCAACTAAAAAACTGAAGTACACTGGCTAGGGGGAGGCATTTTCTGTTACAGACTGGAAATCCTTCATCCTGTTTCATTTACTTGAGTTAGTAGTTGCCCTTACCATTCTCTTGAGTAATGTAGAATTCTTATAGGCAGTCAGATAGGGTTAGGTCTTCAAGGGAGACACCATGGTAAACAAGAGACTTTGCAACTATGAGAGAGACAGATTCTACTGCTTTGGGCCAGACTTGAGAAGAAACATTTATACTAATAGTGTTGCGGCTGGGGAGATAGCTCTGAGGCACAAGTGCCTGCTGGGCAAGTGCAAGGTCGGAAGTTTGAACCCTGGTCCCACAAAAAAAAAAAAAAAAAAAAAAAAAAAAAAAAAAAAAAAAAAAAAAAAAAAAAAAAAAAAAAAAAAAAAAAAAAAAAAAAAAAAAAAAAAAAAAAAAAAGATACCATGTCTGCATCTTGTACTCTGAATAACTACTACAAAGACAACAATATGCAATGTATTAACTTATGTAACGGCCCTATTAACCTGTTTTGAAACTCATTGCTATTTCTTTCTCATTAAAATTAGTAAAGTAAACAAAGACAAAAGAGTAAATAAGCAGAGCAACATACATCCTTAGGGATGAGCACCTGGGATTGATGTTCTAAATGCATATCCATTACCTAGAAGAAGCCAAGAAGAGTCACTAACCCAACTCCTTCCTGGAAGTGCCCTCCCAGTCTTCTTGCTAGTGACTCACTTCCCCATTTGATCCAGACTTAAACAATTTTACCTCAGCAATTAGTCTTGTCAGTGGGCCATAGTGTTGTCCCAGCTCATGCCCACCTAGCAAGTTATTAGGTTACTCAAATTAGAGCTGCCTTATCTTGTGGATTTGTTCTATAAAAATCCAAAACAAACACAGAATCCTAGGCAACGTGTTCCGGTTCTTTTCCATCCGTCTCTCAGACAGAATCTTTCTTCCCTCAAATAATTATATTCTTCTGTTGGCCTCCACTGTCGCTAAAATTCATTCTTCAGTTTTAGAGAACATGAACATGTCCCAGGTTTCTTTCAAGTCAGGAGTTTCATTCCCCTATATCAATTCCACGCGATGAGCAAGCCGGAAAATTGAGAGATTTTTAATGACTTCCTCTTTCCCTCTCATCACACTTTCAGTTTTGTCTTTTGCCTTCAAATTGATGCTTGTTTCCTGTCATGCTTCACTTAACAGGTTACATTCTGATAAATCCCTTGTTAGGCAATCTCATTATTGTGTGAACTAGAGTGCATCAGGGCAGACCTACAAGGCACAGTCTGGTGTGCAAGGAAAAGCTGTATGGTAAGACCTAATACTCACAGGCCACCAACTTGTACAGCTGTCACTGTAGGGAGCATTACAGAGAAGTGCAGAGCAATGGTAAAGTCTCTTGCACCTAAGCACAGCTAAGTGTAGGAAAGTCAAATACTAGCCAATAGGAATATTTCAGTTTCCTTATGTTATTATCACAGGACTACTATTGCACACGAAGTCTATTCTTGAACTGAAATGCTGTGTGGGTCATGACTAGAGGGTCACTTTGTGCCCTGGTGTCAGTTTCCTGACGCCTCTCTATCTGATTGCCCACTCCCACAAGTCTTCTATACTCTGATAAAAACAAACTAACTAAAGCAACCTTTCTAAAACATCATGACACCCTTCCTTACAACTCTTTTCTGGTTTTCCACAGCCTAGACAAACATGTCAGAACCATTTTAAGCTCTTGCAAGAAGCTGAAATAATAGGAGGAGTTTTCTCATATGTGTAGACATTGGAGTGGCTGAGCTAAATAGTGTGATTTGAATCTTGGAATCGAAAGCATTAAAAAGTTCTCCAGGTGTTTTGATGTGCAGCTACGTACAAACTATGGCTGTGAGCTGTAGGAGCTGTCTGTGGTTAGCCTGCTGCTCAGGCCTCCAATGAGTTGCTGCTCAGGTCACGGAGCCTATCATTGAGCCTCATGCAGGAAACAGTACGTCCTCGCACATGCTAGTCTGTTGCTGTTGCAGGCCTTCCTGTTTGGGCTTCTGCTGCTGTTTTTTATGCCTTTCCACCTTTTTCCTACCTTGTCAGCCTGAGCAGTCACCTCATGCCAAAAAGTGTTCCTTCTACCCCATGCCACCTGTTTTTGCCCCCACATTTTAGAACTTCTTTCAGTTAACTATACTGTGTGTTTGCCTGCCTGACTTCTCACATCAGTAAGGACTCACTAACACGACAAATCAAATCTAATTTCAAGCGCCAGCCAAATAGCTCAGTGGAATAAGGCACCTGCAAACAGGCTCAGGGGCTGGGGGTTCGATCACCTGACCTGCCGTGCTCCCCCACCCCCAGGCATGCTGAAAGGGCAATTGAGACTGGGTGTGGCAGCCTGCACCTATAATCTCAGCTCTTGGGAGGCTGTAAACAGGAGGATCACTACAAGTCTGATCTAGTCACTGTAGACCCTTCCCTAAAAACTAGAAAAAAATCTAATTTCATTCTAAACCTATGCCAGAATTTTATATGCAGAACAAAATTTCTAACCCTCTGAATTTATGTTAGCTAGATAATCTCCTGTTGTGCATCTGTCTTGCATATTGTGGGAATTTTAGTAGCATTCCTATTCTCAGCCCGTAAGACAGTACTCCCATGGTAAGCTTCTCATGCTCTTCTGATCATCAAAGTGATCTTTGACTCTTGGCCCTTCTCTGGATTTGAAGCAGAAACACCTTTGGTATAAGTGAGGGGCTACCAATGAGTGAGGGTGATTATGGAGGAATCCTGGCTGACTGCTGAGTGATCAAGCTTCCCCACAGTCTGTCCCACCTTATGTTACCTCTTCTATTTACTCAGGACTTGTTATGCCAAGTAGATCATATGTAAGAACAACTCCAGAGTGACTTGGAGGACTGTGTTGCCTTGGGCCTGGCCCTCTGAAAAACTCACTCACCAGGTCTGAAGCTCAAGCTAGGCTCCCCAAGTAGGAGGAGCCACAAAGGATGAGACATTGTCCTCAACAAATGAGACATTGTCCTCAACTATAAGAACAAACAAGCCTAGGACTCCGAGCATACCAACTGAGTCTGATCACTGAGTCTGGTGGCTTAATATGCCCAGCTGAAACTAGCTAGCTGTAAAAGCTCTCAGCCAACCACAGAACTCTGAGAAATTATAAGCCATTGACTTAAGCCATTAAATTGTGGGGCAGTAAGTTTTTAGCACCTAAGTGTCTAGAAGAGGAATGTCAGACAAAGTGGCAAGTGTGTGTAATTCTAGCGCTTAGGAAACTGACCTAGGAGGATCAGAATGAGCCTGACGCCTGATCAACAGCACAAGCCTCCACCTTAGCAAGGCACATAGCAAATAGAACAAAAACCTTGCAGGAGGAATGGGGAGTCTAAACTTGGGCAGAAAGAAAGTGGCATGGGAGGAATCTGACGGTTTCTTTCTCCTTTGCCAACCTAAGAAACTTGCAAGATTCATGTTTAACAATGGTTTATGACTTACCCTTGAACACTTCTTTAAAGATGTGGAAACCCTTATAAACTTTGGTAATTACTTCCTCAATTATTGCACACCTATGAGGCACTTTGCAAACATTAATTCATTTTATCTACATAAAAAAAAAACAAACAAACAAAAAAAAACCCTATGAGATGAGTTGTGCCATTACCCTGCTTTGAAGTTGAGAGAACCTAGAATCAGCAAATTAAATACTGGCCTTATCAAACTCTAGGAAGTCAGACCAAGACTGAGACAAAGCACAATCTTCCAACCCTTGCTTTTAAATAGTCTTCTATATTTCTCCAAATCAGTATCTGGTTTAAGTGCAGTTTCTGGGTTTTTTCCTTGTGTCAGTAGATTGAAACAATTTACTACTCCTTAATTCCCAATAACCCCTTTCCTGTGATGATGTATGTGTTTAACATGGAATCTTTTCACTACTAATAGCTACAGGGTTGCTACAGGGTCAATTTCTGGTACATCTTCACTGGCTGCATGGCACAAGCTGTAGGAGTTTAGATATAAATACAGCCTGCAGCCACACCATTTGTGTCTGCTCAGCTCCTCCAGCACTTTTCCCTTCTGAGGTTGACTGACAACTGATGGTCAGCTTAGTATAGACAAAGCTGAACCAGCATGGTCCAGCTGGAGGCAGAGCTTAAGAAGAAGGAAAAAGGTTGGTGAGATGCTCTGGGAAGCTGTTTCGGAGCTGTTGCGGGGTAGTAGGGAGTTGCTGCTCTTTTTGGAGGAGCTATTATCATTGTTGAAGGAGCCTGGGACCTTGTGTTTTTCTGAGAATGGCTACGGCTTACCTTGGGGAGCTCTGGTCCTTCAATTGAGCATTGCTTCCTGGATCTTCAGGGAAAGGGGGTGCACAGCTCAGTGTCCTGAAGAAGCTCCTTGAATTCCTGATAAGAACTTGGCTTACTAGGGGCTGGGGAGATAACTCTGTGACACAAATGCTTGTTTGGCAAGTGCAAGGTTGTGAGTTCAAACCCCAGTCCCAGAAAAAAAAAAAAAAAAAAAAAAAAAAAACTTGGCTAACTTTTCCTGTTGTCAGATTGTCAGAGAAGCTTGGGACTTCACTGTTGCTGAGGATGGCTGTGGTACTTTGGGGGAGAGCTTTCAGTCTTTGAGTGTCACTTTCTGGCTCCGCTTAGATCCCTCAGCCTGCTAGCACAGATCCTTCATCCCACTGGCACTGACTTTATAGCTTTCACCACTGACTTTTGGCCTTCCTCATGCAGATCTGTGAAACACCTGCATGAGACATTGTCATGGGCTCTAGACCTCCCATTGTACTCATGGACTACATTGTTATGGACTCTAGGTCTTCATCTGGACTCAACAGGACATTCCCATGGGATCCAGACCCTCATCTGGAGTCTTAAGTCTTTAGGGTATGGACAGACTTTCTACATTCTTTGTATATGATTCTTTGGGTGAGTTATTATAAGTAACCTTATAAAATATGTGTTCTGTATTATACGATTCATTTAGAAGATCCCAAACTATATTTTCAAAGCCTAAGGGAAATTCTGTCCATGTTATTCTGTTCATTTCTAAGGGAAGTTCACTCCAGTGCCCTTAGTGGTACAGAGCTGGGAGCCTGGCGTAAAGAAGAAATCAGTTCTAGCGGCCAAAGCTACAGAGGTGCTTCTGCTGATGGGATAGGACTGAGGAGAAGGGGAAGGGAAGCAAAAACACGTAAGTTGGATTCTGATCTTGTGGTCTGCTGGCGTTACATTGCCCTAGTCAGAATATTCCTGCATGTTGCTCACTCTTTCCGGAGCAAAATAACCAGACTATAAATTTTCCTGAGAAAACATTACAAAACTTCAGCCCACACTTGGCAAAGTCTGTATACACTCATCCTTATCATCCTTGCAGCTGTGAGAGCTTCCTTTGAGATTCTCTCCTCTCCACAACCCAAACCATATCAGGAATATGCACCTGAAAAGCTGTTGCTTTGTAGCCATCATTTGAAACATAGCTTTTGAGATTTCAAATTAAATGCCTCTGCAGTATTTACTGCTCAGGAGAAAACAGTACCTAAAAGGCCCAGACATCATGTGGTCTAAGAGCTCCTTATTTTGCTCACATTTCCTACTGTCCCATCAGCGTTAGAAATGCCCAGCTGGGTTTTCTGAATGAAGAATTAATTTGTTTTCCTCCAATTTTTAGTTACATTACTGGTGCAAGATAAAAGGTTATTATTTCACTAAGGCAACGGGGGATGGAGAGTGACAATGTAACTTGTGGCACTGTTAAATGTTTGTTCATATACCTAAGGTGAGATCTATTTGAAAAGAGGAGAATTGATTCTGTGCTTGACTCTAGGGCTAAGCCAATGACAATTTCAATTGGGTCTTTTTAAAAAACTATTCAAGCCAGTACATGAACAGCAGAGGGCGCTGAAAAATCATTTGATGTTTTAAATTTAGGAGTCTTACCCATCATTTTCTATCTAGATAAAACTTTTGAAAACAGTGTGTACACTGGTTTCTGTAAATGGCTTATAGATTTAAAATAATAATTTTCTACATAACGGCAGACTGCGGTTTTTATACTTGTGCTGTTGATACAGTAGCTGCTTACCATAAACACTTCAAACAGAAATGTTCTCATTGGGATTTCCTGTTCAGTTTAAGATCTACACTGGGTTTCATTCAGCACCTATGAATTCTGCACTTTTTGTATTTAATTTCAAATAATAATTTCGACATATTGTGCTAAATAAAATTTACTATTAATTGGAAAAACTCTTTTCCATTTTGAAAACTGTGGGGAGTAGAAAGTTTAAAATTACTAATATGGCTTTAATAATATCAAAATTTCTAAAAGTACTCATATGGTCAGAGCTAACTGAATAGCTGTAACTCATGGACGTCTAACACTCCTCTTGTACCTGAGAAAGTGTTTTCTCATCATTCTTCATTGTTTTGGGTCCTGAGTCCACTTTTGCATGACCGCAGTGTTTCTTTTCCCAGATTAAACCAGAAACCTTAAAGATTAAATTCTGTGTGTCGCTGTGGGGATTACGTGATACCTACTTTTGTGAAGGATATCTGTATCTACTTTTATGACCTCTCAACTCTGGTCCTCACTCAGAGGAAGGGTTATCTGACCCGAACAGTGTGCTGCGACATGAGTCAGAAAAGATTTTCTTGCCTGAAAATAATATCGTCCTAGGCTAAATGCTGACATTTTGGTGTGGTGGATTCCTGAGGAACAAATGTTCGCTGAGCCCCCAGCTTATGCGGAAGGCTTTTCCATAATTATCTCATTTCATTCTCACAAAAGCCCATCAAGTCTCATAATTATGTCCACACTACAGATAAAAAATTGAATCTTGGAGAGGCGAAGCTACTTTGTAGAAACCACGCAGGTGGTAAATGGCACAAAGGACCCCGGGAGACAACTTTGTTCAGCCTGCTTCATGCGCTCACTGAACACGACTGCGGCTCAAGAGCTCTATACATGGGTCTGGAATGGCCGCAGGTAGGCAGGCAGGCAGACAGCGAGGGCCCTGCGCTCTGTCAGGGGGTCCTTAGCTGTAGCAGTGAGGCAGACAGGGAACCAACGGCTTGGATCAGAGACATCACTGTGGGCAGCAATGTGCTGCTGAATACGTGAGCCAACGGGTTGGGCCAGGTGCTGCAAGAAAACAGCCCTTTGTGGTTGGAGTTGGGGAGCCGTTTCATTGGCTGAGCACCGCTTTCAATAACAAAAGAACTGATTTGAATCTATAAATATTCTGCTGATTTCACACATTGAGTTTATTAGAAAGATCAGGCAGCAAAGAAAAGTTGGAGAACAGAATTTATCAGCGGAGTCCAAACTTCCAGGTTTACAGCAGTGTCATTTTCCTCACCGCTAGATTCCTGAAGCAGCAAAGCCGTCTTTTCTGTTGTCACCCCTACTGTTCGCTAGTGTAGAAACCTGGAAAATGCTGCTGTAATTGTATTCCTGGAGTCTTTGTAATTTTCCTGGTTTTAAATGAGCCAGCCCCAAAGCAATGCAGATTAAATTGGTTTAGGCAAAATTAAACTCAGCCTGCCAAAAATTATGCATGTGGTAAAGGCTGAGCTGATGATAGTAGCTAATAGTTTTGGTGTACTATTTCACAAATGGTTAGTTAGGGTTAGGACTGCCTTCACTAATTAATTTAATTGCAATCCATTTTAACAGGCTGATTCTATTTTTCTGAAAAGGGAACTTAAGGCTCAAAAAGTTTATGCAACTTATTACAAGTTATAGAACTCACTGGAGTCTGGATACCAACTTCTGATTCTTTCTCCTAAGCTTTGACTCATAAACATCACAGCAGGCTGGTGAGATAGCTCAGTAGTTTAAAATGCCTGCTTAGGCAAACTTAGGCAATCTCAGGGAAGGGAAGTTTGATCCCTGGTACCACATGCCACTCCAGCCGTGCCCCCAAGGTGAGCTGAGACACACACACACACACACACACACACACACACACACATGTACGCAAGCATGCATGTGTGCACACACACACACCATATTTCTCAGATGTTATGTCATTTTTCTCAAAAGAGTTATTTTTAAAAGATGCATGAAGACATTTGCAATACTCTGGATGCTTTTATCCATTTTCATTCTTTCACTACGGAAAAGAATGATTCCATTGAGTCCTTATATTTATGAAGGTGTTTGCCTCATTTTGTCATTTAGTTTCACTTGAAGAAATGAATAACCGAGAGCAATCTTGATCAATATAATTGGATTTCTGCCATCGGTTATGGTTTGGCTCAATAGTGTCCCAAGGGAAAATAACACACATTTTGAGTTTAGGTTGATAGAACCTATTTTCTGTAGCTTTAGGTGTCTTAAATTTTTCTAAGGGTGTGTTATATCCAATATTTTCAACTTGCATGAAATCTGCTAGAAAAAAAAAAAAAGAGTAATTTAAGATCTTTCTAATTTTGTCTTCTTCCCTTTTCAGTGAACACAGCCATATGAAATTTACATTTTTAGTCATCTTGAACTTCGCACAAAATTTCCAAGGATGTTCTTATCTACAGACTGCAGGAACCCACAGGATAATGGGGCTCCACAATCATTATTAAAGATTTTTTCTGTCCTTTGTGGTACTTACAGATTATTGTCATTTCTTTTAGACATGACTTAAAAATGTTTGTTTAAGCCCATAAGTATCATGCATGGAAAGGTAGATCTCAGAAAAAAAAAAGTATTTACTACTATTTTTTTTTTTTTTTAAGATGGAGCTTGGATTTTAAAGAAAACTGCTGAGCCAGCCATAGTTCTGGAATGGAGACTTCATTTTGTTTGGGGAACCAAAAAGTTTGTTGTGTAGATTTTGGGAGTTAAAAAAAAAAAATAAAAAAGGCCAGGGGACGTTTTGCTGATGTCTACTGGTTTTTAGTGAACATGCACTATATCTACTGACTGAAGAATTTCAAAACAGTTGTCAAGGAACTCATAAATTATATTGTATTCAATTTGTATGAATCCTAAGAGAAAAGTCAATTTGAGAAAGGAATTTTGAATATTATTTGAAGAAAAACAGAAATTCTAAAACTCGGTGGCAGATAATCCCTAGATTTTGCTTGGCTCTTCTACTCATAGAGAACAGTATTTCCATTGCTAAGCATCGAATAATAATTCTGCAGCTTTGTATTAGTTACCTCAAATATTTGATTAAAAGAATATTTTCCTTTCCTGTTTCATAAATGTTCTGTCCTGGCTGATCCTCTTAAAATCAAACATGAATCTGAAATCCTTACTTGGTATATTTTAAGAGTATATAACAATGTAAAAGCCTCCATTATCTTCTCTGGTTTCCTCTTTTCTCTTATTTGCTGATTTATTAAACTTCAGCAATAGTGACTACATGCTATTCTTTCAAAATACCAATTGCCTTCTATGACAGGACCTTTGTATTTGCTACATCTTCCTGAGAAGTTTGTCCTTCACATCCTTGCATGCTTCATTCCCAGGCATCACTTGGGTTCCTGTTCTAGCATCTGCTCTTTCAGTAAACATTTGCCAAGCTTTTGAAAATACACTCTATTTCAGTTACTTCGAATGTATAACTACTGAACAATGTACTGGCTTAAAACAAACAATTTTATTTTGTTCTGGAATCTGCAGTTCAGGCTGGGCTTGTAGAAAAAGTTATTTCCTATTTCATTTGACTGTGGCCAAGAGAAGTGGCCAAAAGGCTGGGGACTAGAAGCACAGGAAGGTTCACTCATCCTCATGCCTGACACCTGGACTCAGAAGATGAAGCAGCTGAGGCTGCGTAGGCATCTGTCCCTGCTTCTGTGTGATATCGCCATGTGGTCCCTTTCTCCTAGCTGCTTCAGGTTAGCCAGACTCCAAAAGCACAGGTGGACAATGAGAGAGTGCAAGAGCCAGGTGGAGCCAGATGGCCGTGTGACCTAGCTTCAGAAGCTCCTCATGTGCTCTCACTTCTGCTGTGCTCATGCTTGCCAAATTCTGTTTGCTGCAAAAAGTCACTAGGGAAGGCCCCTATGCAAGAGGAGAGAAATTACATTCTAACTCTAGGAGAAATAATGTCAAAGAATTACAAACAATTTACAAAAAGCATTCAATCAGGCAAGTGCTAACTCAGCATTCCTCCTTACTTTTCTTCTTAGGACTCTTCCTATGTGAAATCACACTGATCTTTTGTTTCTTCTCCATTGAAATATGAGTCATACATGAGGACATTTTGCATCCCTATAGTCAGATTTTTCATTGCTGGGCTGCATGACCTGAAGCATGCGCTTGGAAGAAGACAAGTTTCACGTGGGTCAAGGTTTCAGAGGCAGATTCAATCAGCGGTTTTCTGGCTCTGTGCAGAAATGTCATGGCAGTTAGTAGCATCAGAGAAAACCTGCTTAGTTCATGGTGGATAGGAAACATAGTGGCAGAAAATGCCTGAGGAAAGGGTAGGACAAGATATACACAAAGCTGCACTTCCTTATTCCATGTAGACACATCCAGAACTGTGCTTTATCTACATGGTAGGTGGCTCCCTAGCCAATCAAATGGAGCTTGGCTGAAATAGTCTCTTCATTGTTGCCCCACCCTAGGCTCAAAACCTGTTGTGCAAAGCGGAGCTATTTGCAAGAACTTGCTGAATCATCATTTATTTAATAAACCTACTTTCTCTGTATTACTTGTTTGATTTCCCCTTAAGACTATGAATAATGTAGCCTGGGGAGATAGCTCAGTGGCATAAGCACCTGCTTGGCAAGTGCATGGTCTGGAGTTTGATCCTTAGTACTGCAAATATAAATGAATAAACAAATAAGCAAATAAATAAAGACTATGAATAATGAATTGAGTTAATATATAGAATCTTAGAATAATGTAGGCTACACTTCTATGCCAAGTCAATGCTAGGAATTGCTACACATAGTAGCTAATATTGTTGGTGTGCTAAATATATATCAGATACTTCATCTGAGCTTTGTAATCACTCAAGAAATTGAGGAGATAGGAACCTGTTATTATATCCTTATTTCACACAGGTAGCTAATAGCATGGTTGGAATTTTATCTGATTTCAAAGCACAAGCTCTCCGATCTCATTTGGGGGTATATTTTGATCTTTTAACAAAGTGGCTGTTGGATGACAGTGGTCAACTGGGATGATGTTGCAAAGAAATACCTCTCCCTGAAAAAAGAAAATGCATAAGACCTCAATCGTCCATATGAAGAACATGGCCTACATAGAGGAAATATGTGGAGGAAGCTAGGGAGTTGTTATTGATGAAAACACCAACGGTAACATGACAGCTACAATAAAGCCAACTAATCTAAAAAAGAATTGGATTTTTTTAAATAACAGAAAGCTAGGTAAGTTTCTTACAGATCTAAACTGAACAATTGGTTAACTTCATTCTCATTTCTTACAAATCATATACTAACAAACCAGCAGCGTGCACATTTCTTCTGGTTTGCTTTTTTTCAGACTCACTTTGTGCCACTGTTGGCAACACAAGGGAAGAGGACTGAAATGAAGAGAATTTGAATCCCAGAGGCAGCATTGCCTCTGAGAAAGCAAAAGGAACGCTTTCTAAGGTGAAGGAGAGCCAGGGACAGCCAAATGGGGCCTCCATCCTCTCCAGTCCCTTCTTCCTCAGTTACAGCTCCCAGAGACTCTGCTAGTCACCTGGAGCCCTTCCTCTTTGGCCTCAGATCTTCCTAAAGGAAAGAGGTTTCGCAGTGTGCAGGTTTCGTTCTCCAGAGAGCTCCTCCATTGTTCCTGTGCTCAGAGGAAGACATTTTCGGTTTTGATAGGCTTTCTCTAGTTGAGAACAGGTACATTTCTATAAATAACAAGTTAATTACAGAGTATATAGAAATGTGTATCAGCTTTGCACAGCTGTATTTCTGGCACAGGCTTTCACAAAAGGCTTTTTCCTCATCTACCTGGGTGCTGCATATGGAACATATGCCAACCTTCCATGCAGTAATGTGAAGTACCTTGTACATGGTGCATTGTGGGCTGAAATGCTAGTGACTTTGACTCTTAATGTTTCTTTTCATATATTATCATTATTTTTAATGGCTGGGATGGCAGCAACCTCAAAGGCAAATTTAAAAGTCTCTTGAATATTACAATGGAATAATATGCAAGGATATAATGAATTCATTCTTCTTTTTCGTTACCTGGAGGAAAGCTATCTGACAGTCAAACATTTTTATCAGTAGGAATAAATTTGTAGGATCTTAAGCCTATGATTCTAGGGCTTATGCATGAAAATACCCAAAAATAGTGACATACACAGAATTCATGCAGTCTCCAAAACTTACTTATTAGATACCAAGTATCATACAAGGACTATATATTTTATCTTATTAACTTAACAAAGTAGATACTACTATCCCTAGTGTACAGAAAAGGAAGGAATCAAGGTTTAAGAGGGATTAACAAACTGGTTCAAAGTGCATCTGGATTACTCTTTGCATGCTACATAGAAACATATATGGTTTTACCTAAGAGATTGCTAAGAAACAAAGCTCAGAGCATTTTTCCTGTCTGAGTTTTATCCTCAGAGGAAAAGTAGCCTCCTCATTCATTCAATTCATTTTTATTTATTTATTTATTTATTTATTTATTTATTTATTTATTTTTTCGGGATTGGGGTTTAAACTCACGACCTTGCACTTGTCAGTCAGGCACTTTTGCCACAGAGCTATGTCCCCGGCCCCTCCTCATTCATTCAAAATCAATAGTTGTAAAATATTTAGGAGAACCATAGTTAATTAATAGTATTATAATTCATAATAATATTTAATTACATGAAAAAGATGAAATGTTCTAACATATATGTGAGGTTGCATTATTGAATTAATTTTAAAAACGTAACAAGGGAAAGATTCCTTGTCATTGAAATAAATCCAAGAATATCATTGGATAAAACTTGCCAGAAATATCTTATAGTTTGTGCAACCTATGTACGATGTACAGGTCAAAATTAGCTGGGCTTGACTTAAGTATATATGGCTAAACATTGCACGATCTTGACTCTTCATCTTATGGTTCATTGAAAAGGCAATGGGCTTTGCAGCAAGATTGACAACAAAAGGAAAAATGAGGAGGAAAATTGCCTTACTTATCTGCTGCAGCACTCTTGATCACCAAGTGCAATTTTACGGCTCATTATAAGAAGGGAGAAAGTTTCACTGTTAGCTGGAGTTCTCGTAGGTCATGTGGCTACAAAGAGCAGGTTGCTACAAATACGCTTTGTTTTTAATGAAGCTGCTGTAATTGTGTTCTTAAAGCATCATCAGTTTTACCCCTGTTGGTTTTATGTGGTTTCAAATATTTAAAGGCCATGAGATGCTGGGGAACAGGAGACGACTATAGAAAAGTGAAGAGGTTAAAATTACACAAAAGTGGTATAGGCCATTTTCTGAGTTATTGCTTGACATAGCATGAGATTTGACTGTGTAATTGAAGTAAATTGCCCTGCTGTTACAGATGTCATGATAAACCAGATAGGGGTCAGAAAACATAACAACTTTAATCATGCTTTAACATAGGGCAACACTGTTCTCAAGCACACTGGGAATGCTCTTATTTAAAGTTACATTTCCCCTTTCTACTTACAGTTCCCAGCAGGACACTCCTCTATTTGAAAGACTCTAATATCTTCCACTTACCTAGAATTGTGTTGTTCAAAACTTCAGCTTGTAGGTACATGTGCTAATATAAAATCAAATAAATTAATTTAAACAAGACCTAAAATTTATCAGCCATAAAATTCATATTTCAAGTCTTAAGTAACTTTTAGGACTACTGGATATTGTATAAGACTCTGCAAAACTCTACAACTTTACTATTTACTCTGAAAGTTCTATTGAAAGGGCTGGGAAATAGCTCAGTGACTGTCTACCTACCAAGCAATAGGTCCTGAGTTTAATCCATGGTATCAAAAAAAAAAAGAAGTTCTATTCAAATGAGTAGCTGTAAAGCTACACATATACAATATATTATTTATAAAACAATATTTAGAATATATTTAAAATACTACAAAATGTTTTATTAAAATTTTTGTATGCTTGTTTAAAGAATATTTTATATATAAAAATACTTAAATTGATTTGTTCTATTCCTTCTTAACATGTATTAAGTAGAAAATTAAAGGGCCAGCCAAATAGCTCAGCAGATTAAAGTGCTTCTAAGCAGGTTTAGGGCCTGTGGGTTAGATCCCCAAGCCTGCTGTGCTGCCCGCCCCACCTTGTGACAAGCTGAGATAGTGATTAATACTGGGTGTGGTGGTGCTTTTTTCTTCTTTATACTCATTCAAAAAAAGTTCTCATAATATTCCCTATTCTTGACACCATTTTTATTTTTGCATAAGATTTTCTAAAACTAGAATTCTTAAAGTATCACCATTTCTTCTTCCTGATTTGTTTTGGGTTTTTTTTTTGTTTTTGTTTTTGTTTATTTTAAGAGAATATAGAATAGTAAAAAAAAAGAAAAGAAAAACATTAAACGATGCAAAATTTCAGAAAATAAAATAATAGGAATTCAACAAAGGTTGTTATATTAAATCATGTTGTCTTTAAATCAGTTGTTTAGATTACCAGATATAAACATGTAAAATGGATAAAAAAGTTATAAAAACTTAAAAAGAAAAAAATATTAAGCATTAACTTCCCTTTTAATAGACCAGCAGAAATCAGCAATACAGTTATTCCAGGCATCCTTCATATATACATAAATATCCTGTGGTGGGGAAAGAATCTGCTCCATAGGAAAGAAAAACTAGGATGAGAAAAAGCACAGTTTTTTTTTTTTTTTTTTCCGCCTTCTGGAAGTTACTGTGTCCACACAAAATGAATAATTTAGAGCATTAGATTTTGATCTTTTATGGGCAGACAGAGAAATATTCAGTCCTTAAGGATGCAGTTATGTCAATTATCAAAGAAAATGTTTCATATAGGTTTGGCATTTGCTGCAACATATACATCATTTAATTTTTGTAAACAGAGCCCTAGGTAATTTTAGAATCATTCACAGGCTGAAGACATTACTCGTACCCTGCTTTATCTTTGCTCTCATATATGAAATTGTTTGGTGGCTTCATATCGGAAACTCAGTTTGCCTGTGTACAATGGGAAAAGACACACACAGTCTAAATTTGTGCAAGTTGGAGAAAGGGAGAAGAAAAGCAAGCTTGCTGTAGAGGGGAGGTTAGAGTAGTGAAGGCACCTGTTATACCATCCTGCCTATACTTCACTCAATCACAATTACCGGTGTCCATACCAACATCAGATTGTTGAGATAGCAGTGTCCTCTTCACATATCAGTCATCTATTATGAGTTTGATCTGACACTTCACTAGTAAATGCAGTTACTTGGGAAATTTTACACACATACATTTGCAGGCTCTTTATTGGGTATAAGAGGAGTAGGCAGAAAACATCAGGTGGTGTTTTCTCAGGGCTGCTGTGAAATTGTCCATTTTACTCCTTCCCTTTCCTTTCCTGTCAAGAGTACTAATTTTTTCCTGAAGCTTACAAAATATGTCTTAGCTAGGAAATGCTACTGTAAGACTGAGAAAAGCAGGAGGTAAACTACAGAAAACTTATGTGCCAATTGACTAGTTGTCCATGTGATTTGGAAAATATCACTTCATTTGTCTCTGACGTTTTTCAAATGTATAGGTAATTGGATACACAAGAAGACATATTTTGCTTAGTCAGAGAGAAAGAGAGAGGGAGATGGGTTGTTTTCCAAAATTTATAAATCTTAAGACTTATCAAAAAGGCTCCAGGAAGTCTGGGCCTTGAGGATTATGATTCAGTGAGTTTAGAGAAAGGTCTAGAAATGTATTATGTTTTATATTTGGTAAATGCTGTGATGATTGAAGGAAAGCTTGAGAAACTCTGATTGAGACCTGGCTTCACACTTCAACGTATATAAGAATCACTAGGAGGCTTGTTTAAAAAAATGCAAATTGTGGGGTCTCACCTCTAATGATTCTGAGTCAGCATGTCTGAGGTGGGCCCAGCAATCTGAAATTTTAATGAGCATTTCCAGGTAATTCTAATGCAGGTCCACAGAACACAATTCAAGAAATATAGATCTCAAATGTGAACTTTAGAAACTTAGGGACTGTTTAATTTATGAATATAATTTCAGCAACCAGATTGGATGTCATCATTCCCTACAGTGATATTCTGCTGCAGTTAGATAAAGTAATCTTTATTTTGAAATGCTAAAAGAATTAATTAGCTAATAAAGTAACCTTCATTTATTTATTTATTTTTGTCATATTTCATTTTCTTTGATGACTTCATATTTCTAATTAATTCATTCATTTAACAGTTATTTCTTTCATGCCCTCTCATGGACATAACAGACAGGAACATTTCCTACTCTCCTGGAACTCATAACAGAGGAAGGTTTTCTGGTTGTCTATTGCTGGATAATGGCACAGCCTACCACATATTTGTTTGACACCATGAAGTGCTTTACTCTGTTCAGAAATCACTATAGTGAGTGAGTAGAGCAAAGTAAGCACCCTCTAGTCCACATGCTGTCAGCCTGAGCAAGAGGCTGGAGAGCCTCTACTGGGTCCTTGAAACCTCCCCATGTGCCTGACTCAGTAGCTTGTTGGGCAAAGTCTCTGCTCAGTTGGATCTTCTCCATGGAGAGAGCTTTTCTCACCAATAGTTGTGGTGTGAGACACCATGTACAACACAGTTTTTTTTCCTCTGAGTTGAGCCGAATATCACGCCTGTTAAATCCTATTGATTAGTCAAGGGACTCAGGCTGCTGTCCAGATCCACACATAATCTTTTGACTCTCAGTGGGAAGAATGGGAGATTTGTGACCATCTTAGAATTGGGTGAGAGGCATTTAACAGTTACCTAAATACACTTGCAAAAAGCACTCCTAAGGAAAAGAATCTGGAACAATAATAACATGAAACGGAGGTAACTAGGAAAGGACTCCCTAAGGGGTCGTATTAAAGAATAGACAGGCTTCAAGCAAAAGTATGCAAGGAGATAGCAATTAGGAAGCAGGTAGAATAAGTAGGCAAAATAAAGGAGGATAAGAATCATGAGAGCTAGTCTTAATTACTTGTTGTTTTGTGCTAGGTACTCCATCCTGACATGAGATGAATGATCTCATTCAGTTTTATAATTATTTCACATGATAAGTATTTCCATTTCATATAAGCTGTGAAAGTTCCAAGTGTACACCCACAAGGACTGATGGAGCAGGGTTTTAGGGCTTTGTTTTATTCAAGAAATTGTAGTGTATGGACATTCTTATACCAGTGGCTGTTGCAAAACCCTCATTAGGCCACCCTACAGATGCCCAGGAGCAATCTAGAAATTCCAACAGGATAGTAGATACCCAAGGAGAATTTTATATACAAAGTAAGAGTGAACAAATGCTGAAAAGGAGTTTATCTCCTGTTACCTCTGGCTCTGGGAGAGGCTTGTAATATCTCTCACAGCAGTTTCAAAAGGAGATTGAAAAACAGCTGCTGGGCTCCCATTTCTAACTGGGAAAGAAGAGTCTTTTCTTTTGATTTAGCTCCTTTTTCCCAATCATACATACTGTCTTAAATCCCAGTGAGATTCCATGATATTTTTATCTACAGGTAAAATGTACATAGATACTTTTCCTGAAAACTAGACAGAATTTGCTAAATAAATAATAACCCTTTAAATAAACCTTGAAATGTCTATGTCACCTGTGTAGATTTCCACAGGTCTGGTGACAGTACAGTGAATGCATTGCCTAAGTGACG
Source organism: Myocastor coypus (assembly GCA_004027025.1). Classification (NCBI taxonomy): domain Eukaryota; kingdom Metazoa; phylum Chordata; class Mammalia; order Rodentia; family Myocastoridae; genus Myocastor; species Myocastor coypus. Next base: position 22,254 of record PVJA010024237.1, read on the forward strand.
TGGGTCTTATGATCTACAGATGTAATACTTCATCTAGCCCAGCGTGATATACTATCCAGCCGATGTTGCTTTGATGATGTATTACTTGATAAAATAAGATTAGCTGTCAAAAACTCATTCCAGGGAACTGAAAGTTTGGCTGGGAGGAAAAATTCATTTCAGGACCAAAACATATATATTTTTCACTCAAGTGGAGGGAAAGATGACATGGCTCAGAGGGACCCTAGAACCCTGGTGAGGACTACATCTTTCAGTTTACATGCATCAGGGAAAAGTGAGGGCCAGATACTGAAGCCCTTACAGGTCGGCATTTTTATGTGAACCAATTGTCTTCAAATGTAGGCTGTTAGAACACAAGAGACTTTCTGTAACTTTTTACTGATATGTCCTTAAGGCAGCATAGCCTTAAATCTTTTTGAGTAGGTGTTTCATAAGACTGAGTTTTTATAATAAACATCTGGAATTAGGATTTTTGGATTAAGTATAGAAAATATCTTATTATTTTGCATATACCTATTTATAGATGCTTTAACAACTGTTACATTACAGAGGGTGATAATGTATTCTAAAATGATCTTTAATACTGATATTTCAAAATCTGTTCTAAAATATGTATGAGTCATCTGAAATAGTTTAATAAAACTGTCTTGTAATGTTTTCTCTGAGATGTGCTGACTAATCTGGGAGCTTGATTTGTATTTATCACTAAATTAAGATTTTAACTCCACCTGTTGCTTACATATTCCTGAGAGTAATACTTTATATGATAATATAATAGTTCAATAATAGATTTTCAGAGGGAAAAAACTACCTAAAAATAAAGGAAAACAAATATTTTGTGGAAGCCAGAATGAAAGTACTTTTAATTTTAGGGAAAGAAACAGCTCCTTAGGAAGTCTTAAAATTTAGATTTGGGCTCTTAATTTAGTAGCAATTAAAAATGTAAAAGAAAGAAAAACTGTTTATTATGGACTTTGCCTCATGATGCTAAGACTAAAAATCATACACTAAAAGCTGTTGATTTAAAATGCTAAAATGATGTTTCTGAAAATGTTTATTTTTTGTTCTTTTTTAAACAGTGGAATAGAGTTAAAAATTTTGCATGAAGCTCTTATTTTTCAAATTTAAAGAGTGAAGCAAAATGCGCTCAGTTTGTCTCTAAAAGGGTTTTCCCTAATTACTATGATTATATCTAAATACTGATGCAGTCCAATCCACCTTTGTATACAGGCAGATTGCCAATGAAGGTGGACTAGAGGATTGGCCTAGCAAATTATCTGTTGATAAATAAAAATAAAAAGAACTGTAATGTAGATTCAATAAGAGTTTTGAATGAGCTCATCTATTAACTTTAATTTAAACTATTATCACTATTTCATGAATAAGCACATATAAGTTAATCCCACTGTCAAACAAAAGTCATGGTTGCTATAGAGACACACACCACATTTTGCCCATCACAAGACAGGAATACTTTCTAATAGAATAACTGATATTAATATTTTTCATTTCCAGTTTGATTTAAATATCTTTGATAAAATTCCAGAGTTTTAATACAATTTTGAAGGACTAACAAAAGGAAATTTTTGATACTTTGTTGTAAACATATTCGCTTAACATGAGTATTTAATTATATTTTAATGAGTTTAGAATGATTGGTACAACTGTTACTGGAGAAACACCATAATGTTAGATCTGAATTATGTAAAATTATATGTAAATAAATGTATATATAAATTATGTCTAAAAATAATGCTTTATTAAAAAAAACTGAATTGAAATCTATGTTTAAACTCCTAAAGAAAAATCTACAAAGCATAACTAAGATGAAAATAATGAATGATATATTATAATTAAAAAGAAGAGTAGTAGTGTCCTTAAAGGGCAATTCTTTTGACTAAAAGAAAGTGAGGAAAGATTGCAAGAGAATTTAATCTAATTGGATCCCAGAGCATGGACAAAGTGTTGCAGGAAGAGGTTGGAGGGGAGGGCAAGAGAGACCTGGACAATCTCTTGTAAAAAAGGAATCATGGTTCCCTCATGGCAGTTCCGGTTACTTCTTCAGAGTTGGGATTACTGCAGGTAGCTAAATTGGTTAGAAATATTATAAGCAATCAGACAGGGTCAGGCCCTCAAGGAGTCAATATGGAAGACAAGGGAACTTTGCAACTTGGAAGAGAAAGACACTCCTGTATTGGCAGGTCTTCAAGAGAAAAGAATAAACAAATACACCTATATATGTCCCTAGGGATGGGCATCAGGGATTGATATTCTAAATAGGTATGGATCACCTTGAAAGGCCCCAAATGAGTTGCTAACCCAACACCTAACAGGAAGAAACCCTGTCCAGTCTCCATGCCTGTTTGCTGTGTGACTGGCTTCCTCATTTTGTACTAGATTGAATCAACTTTACATTAGCAATGGTGCTTGTAATATCACTGGGTAACCATAGTTTCTGTTCCACCTCGCGCCCACCTGAGTGAGTTCCCATGTTCTCCACCACCTTAGACCTGCCTCAATAAAACTGTATAGTTTTACTCTATAAAAGTCCCTGAAAGAAACAGCTTCCTGGGGACCACCTGCTCAGGACCACCTGCTCAGGTCCCCCAGGTGTCCCTCTCCTGGACAGGAGCTTGTGTTCCCCCAATAAATATATTCTGCTCAGAAAGAAAGGAAGAAAGGAATGAAGGAAGGCAGGCAGGAAGGAAGGAAGGAAGGAAGGAGGAAAGAAAGAAAGAAAGAAAGAAAGAAAGAAAGAAAGAAAGAAAGAAAGAAAGAATTTGAGTAACCAGGAAAAATCCCTGTCAGGGAGTGGTTTACCTTGAGCTCTGTAGGGCTTGTTTGAGAGAACTTTACCACAAAGTTTTACAGTGAAAATATCTAAAACCTAAGACCTATAACCAGCATATTTCCTGTTTAATAGGACAGAGTGTTCACATTTTGAGCTCTTCAACTTTGAGTAATAAAACCAGTTGAGCAGGAACCCATATCTGACCTGCATGGGTGACTATTGTTACCATACTCAACTCTTGAAGGAAGGGCAGCATATTAAGATGAATTATTAACTGAGGACAGTGCAGAAAATTATAGGGGTTCTCTGATAAAACAATGCACACTATGTATCATATATATCAAGGAATCATAACCTGCCCTTCTTAGGTTGATCTTTACGAGTATGACAACTGCCTTATAGGACAGGAAAAGTGTGGTACTCGACCATCCTAATGATCATGATTGTCTCTTCTGTAGAAAAAAAGACAGGTTAACGGGGGGTGGGAGGGGGAACAAGTATAACGAGTGAAGGCATCCATAGTTTTACCTGCATGGGAACTTTTGAATGAAATTCTGATTTTGTGCTTAAGTTTTGTGAAGCATGAATGGTAAGCTGAAATTAGATTGGTCTAAAGGGATCTGACGTGCTATGGCTAAATTGAGAAGGGAAACAGTGAGACTTGCTTCTTCATGTTATTTTTGGACACTATGGTGCTCCTTTACCTTAGGTGTAAGGCAAGGTGTTCTCTAAAATTAGGATCTTAAGACCTAAGTATTACTATCCAATAAGAGGGGCAAAGAAATTCATCAGAGCCATCTCCAAGATAGAAAATGAAGGGTCAGCAACACAGCTCAGCAGACTAAGTACCTGCTTTGGCAAAGGCAGGGACCAGGGTTCTATCATTTGTCCTGCATGCCACCCTAATCCTGCCCTAACGGTGCACTGAGCTGGCAATGGAGTGCAGGCTTGCTGGTGCACACCCGTAATCCCAGCACTGGGGAGGCTGAAAACAGGAGGGTTCCTGTGAATCTGAGCTCATTAGTAAGACCCTGTACCAAATAAATAAATAAGAGAAAGTCAGAGAGAGAGAGAGAGAGAGAGAGAGAGAGAGAGAGAGAGAGAGAGAGAGAGAGAAGATAGAGTAATACTTTTTTGCTTGAGTGAAAGTTCTAGTTTCTATGATCCACCTTGAAGTAGACAAATTCTAGTTTCACATCTTGGTATAGAAGTGTAAACAGAAAGACGAGAGCAGGAAGACAAAATCTTTGTGTCCAAGGCTGTCTCTGAGGGCTTCAAATGGAGTGTGGATTGCTAAGCCCCAAGCCTTATAGGAAGAAGGTTTCAGAGACACATGCCTTTCACGAGGCTGTGGAATTTCTTAAGATGTGGTGATCTTACTACCAAGGAAAGTGAGAATAATTTTAGAAACTGTGTCAAGACATTCACTTTTTAAGTTATACATTTGTTCCAAAAACACCACTGAAAACACATAATTATATATATATATATATATATATATATATATATATATATATCCAACTCAAGTAATTTTTTTGTATTTTGTTGTAATTTAATATTACAATAACCATCAGTTCTTAAAAGTTAAATACAAGCACTTGTAAATTAAATGAAGAATCCATGACTTCCTTGAACCTAATGCCCTTGCTTTCCACCAACTATAAGAGTGTCGCCTCTGTGTGCATCTCTTGGGTTCAGGCTGTACGTTGCCTTTGTGGTGTGGTGCAGTCGCTCTCAAGCATCTTCAGAAAGCAGCAAAGATGTCTTGGTCCTTGGTCAGGTAATTTTTTTTAAAAGTCTGTCATATTTAATAAATACATTTAGGGCACACACAACTGTAGCAAAAATAGTCAAGAGGTTAGATGAAGACACTAAATCTAGTACCCCAACCATTTGTACATACTTTTATGTCCCTGACACACTCTTGATTCCCTTTTTTGTCAGTTGAGCTGCTGTTCTCCCTTCCAGCCCAGAGAACATCGCCTTTGGGCCCATGGGCAAAAGGAAAATAATGGGACTTCTTAAAACTGTTTACATGCTTTAAGCATTAAATCAAGAGTAGGTGATTTGGAGCAGACACCTGTTTCAATTACAGAAGCCTTACATCCAGAAAGATAAGTGAGATCTGAGAAAGTTAGATGTCTGTCTCTATTCCAAAAATGTTTAGAGTTAGAATGTGTGTACAGTTTTACATATTTTGTTGTTCTTGATGGAATTGTGACTTTGGGTTCTCTCTTTGGCTCTGTCTCTGTTTCTGTCTCTCTGTCTCTGTCCTCTCTCTCTCTCTCTCAATTGAACTCAGGGCCTCTCTAGAATAAAGCAAGGGATCAAGTACTGAACTACATTCAGTGCATCAAGCACATATACATACATAGTTCATGTTATATGCTTATTTAAGCATGGGAAAACATTAATTTTTCAAATCATTATATTACTTGAAAGAGAGATGAAACAGGAATTTGAATCAATAGAAGAGAAAAATGAAAGCAAAATTATACATTTATGAAAAATAATGTTTGTGCTTAGAAATATGAATATAATTTAAGAAAAATATAATTTTAAATTTACGTAAGTTTCATAATGTGCTTCTTTACTTGCTAAACTCACTATCATTTCTTGTGTTCTTGTCTTTCCCTTAATGGTTAATTTGCTTCCAGGTGAAGTACATCCTGTAAGATGCTTTAGGAAAAATTTGTGTGCAGTAGTTTGTCTTAGTTTTTGCATTTCTGAAAATATCTTTACTTTGAGCTTCTCTTTTTAAAAATGAGTCACTTGATTTAGCAATCAATCTCACAAGGAAAGTAAAAAATTGCCGCATTGAAAATGACTGTATTGTGAAAAAAGAGACTGAAGAGGTTGTCAGAACGTGCAAAGATATCCCTTGACCATGGGTAGGAAGAATCAACACAGTAGAAATGGACATACTCCCAAAATTGTTATACAGATTTAATGCAACTCCAATCAAAATGTCATTACTCTAACTCATTGAATTAGAGAGAGCACACCTAAGTTCATTTGGGATCAGATGAGACCTAGATAAGACGAAAACAATGTTGGACAACAAAGGCAAAGCAGGGCATATCACATCCCCTGACTTCAAATTATGCTACAAAGTTACTCTGATAAACAAACAAACAAACAAACAAACAAAAAACAGTATAGCACTGGAAAAATAGATATGTGGATTAATGAAACAGATTAAGAGGCAGGAACAACTTCAAACATACTCAGGTATCTTATCTTTGAAAAAGGAATGATACACATCTACTGAAAAAAATAGTCTCTATAATATATGGTACTCAAAAAATTGCCTTTCCATGTGGCCTAAAACTAGATCCTTGTCTATCACCATAAACTAAAATAAAATTAAAATGCTTCAACAACCTAAATATTAAAACGGATACACTAAATATGCTGGAAGATGTATATAGAACTCTTGAAGACATAGATATAAAAAAGGCACACAGAAAATCCTGCAAAGCATTAACAACTGGCATCTTACTTAATTAAAAACCTTGTGCACAGAAAAAGAAAGTTATTCAACAAAGATACAGTCCAGAGAGTGAGAAGGAAAAATCTTACCAAATAATTTAGACGAAGGGATAATATTTAGAACATAGGAAGAATTTTTTAAAATATATATACCAAATTTCAGAACTGAAGGCAAAAATGATTATCTGAAATGAATAGACATTTTTCAGAAGAACAAATAAAAAATAACAACATAAAAATGCTCAATATTACTAATCATGCCAGGGATGCAAACTGAAATAATGCTGAGATTTCATCTTACTCCAGATGGAATTGCTATTATCAAGAAATCAACCAATATCTAATACTAGAGAGGCAATGGAGAAAGAGGAAACTTCTCCAGTATTGGTGGGACAACCACTGGGGAAATCAGTGTGAAGCTTCATCAAAAAGCTAGGATTGGATTGCCCATTTGACTCAGCTATTGCCCTTCTTGGTATCTTCTCAAAATTATTAAAAACATTATACCACAGTAATATATGTGCACCCATGTTTATTAGAGCACACTGTATAAGAACTAAATCTTAGAAACAATTCAAATGTCCACCAACCATCAAATGAATAAAAATGATATTCTTTGACACAATGGAGAACTACTCAGCAGGAAATAATGATAAACTTGAGAAATTTTTAGCAAAATGAATGGATCTTGAGACCATATTCTTAAGTGAAACAAATTGGACACATTTGTAAGTACTACATTGTATCTGTGTGTGAGAAGCTGAAAGTGAAACTAAGGACCAAAATATGTAAGAGATATGAAATAGGAAGTAACTGTTGAAGGGCTAGTGAAATTAAGCAGAGGGAGGGACTGATAGGAAAGGACACATGGGGACAAAAGGATAAAACAGATACAAAGCTTTGTAAACAAGGAGGGGAAAGGGGTTGAAGAGAGAGGAAGGGCAATGGGGAATAATAATAATAATAATAATAATAATAATAATAATAATAATTTATTTATATAAATTCAAATTATCTGATGAATGTGGTCATTATACATACTTAAATTGTGCTGATAAACTTAATTTTTAAAACAGTTAAAAACCAGTTACTTGATTAAAAAAAGCTCTAGAGGGACAAATATCACTTCATCACTTTCAAGAGATCATTTTTCTACCTTCTGGCACAGAGTCACAAGTAAGAAGACGCTTTCAGTCTGTCTGCTCTTCACAACTTTTAGGAAATGTTTGTTCTTGCTCCCATTGGCTTTATGATCCTAAATTACCTTTGGATCACTGTTTGCTCATTGTAGTCTGTATAGTAAAATACTCTTAGAACCTGAAAACTCATCATTTTATCAATTCTGAAGACCCTGCACTCCTGCATTGTGGAACATGGCTTGGCCACCCTCATCTCCAGTGAGCAGCCTGGGCTGCCTTCTGCTTTCACCAGGAGACACTAGGGCCTCCAGGAGCCAGGTGCAGGGAAGCTCCTAGCCACAGAGACTTGGTTTCTAAATTGGATTTTGGCAGGCAAGGACTTTGGTCCCAAAGCCATTGTGTATTTATTCTGATATGATATGCAACAAGTGTTATCTTGCTCCTGGGTATAGCTACTGTCAGTTCTCATTATTCTGTTTCATAAAGTCATTGTAGATATTGAATCAACAAATGCCAACCACTCCTTGTAGAAGAAATAGGATCAGGTTCTTTTTTCTTTACGATCACTTTGTTCATTATCAGTGTGAACAGGGAACTGATTCCTTATCTCCTGGATGGAGGCATCTCCGTTCCTCTCACAGGAATTTGAATAATCGCATTTCATGGTTCCTAACATGGAATTAGTGCTCAATAATATTTTATCATAGAATCAGGTTCTTAAGAATTGCTGCTAACAATATTCTCATGAAACCCTCAGCACATAATCTTTATCTTTCTGTCCCAAGAAACTTTAATTAATATATGAGTTTGATTCATTAGCTTTGACTTCAGAACTCTTCCTGCCACATTGATGCCTGAGCAAATGCCTGTCTCTCTCTCTCTCTGTCTCTCTCTCTCTCTCTCTCTCTCTCTCTCTCTCTCTCTCTCTCTCTCTCTCACACACACACACACACACACACACACACACACACTTTCTCCATATCCCACAACATAGCTTTCCTACACTTAAGAAAACTAGACAACATTTTAGCACGATTTGCATGGAGAATGTTTGCAGCACAGAAGTCTGCAATAAAAATGATGAAAAACTGCAAAATGGCACTAGGTAACTCACTAAAAGGCTATGTATTCATCATTAAGACTTGAAAAGCAGGTGGAGCACCAGCTTGTTTAACCTAAACCAGAAAATACTTTACACAGGGTGATATTCTTTTTTTTTTTTTTTTCCTATTTGATGTCTCCTTTCTTTCTTCCCTTCCTTTTCCTTTCCTCTCCTCCCCTCCTTTCCCCTCTCTTCATCTCCTTTGATTTTCTTTAAATCCCTATGCTCATTTCATGAAGGATGGCAAAAATAATGTAAATTTGGATTTGGGGTTTACAAATTTTTTTTTCCTAAATTAGATTTTATTAGTACAATTTAGATATACACAATAATCACATTCACTGTGATGAATTTGTACCTGTACAGGATAGAAGTTGTGTTTGTCCTATTTCCCTTCCTTTCCTCTTTCCTTCAAACCCCTCCCTCCCTTCCTATTTACAAAAGCTTTTTTTCTGTTTTGCTTCTCTTATTTTTTACTTCTTCTTCTTTACCCCATTTCCCTTTTATCCTCCCCCTTTTGACATTTTCTTCCTATTTCACAATACCGACTGTACATTTTAGTTCTTATTTACACTTTTGGTTTCTCACACCAGAGAAAAAATGCAGTATTTTCACATGTGTGTTTGATATATTTCACCAGGGTATGGTCTCTGGGTATATCTATTTTCCTAAAAAATGTCACAGGGATATCCTTCTTTATGGCAGAGTACCAACACACATAAATCTTATTTATCTGTTCACCAGACGATGGATATTTGGCTTGTTTCCAACATTTAGCATTTACAAACCATGCCACTAGAAACATGAGTATGCATGTAACTGTAGCGTGACACTTTTAATTCACTGAGGAAAATATCAAGAAGATGAAAAAACGGAGTACAATAACATTTCTATTCCTACTTTTCTGAGGAATCTTCACACAGATTTCCACAGGGCTTTCACCAATATGCACTCCCACAAATAGTTCAGAAGAACTCTTTTTTCCCACGGCCCCTCCAGCATTTGGTATTGATTAACATCCTGATACTAGCCTTTTATGTCTTCCTTTTTTTTTTTTTTTTCTTGGTGCTTTAAACAATTTATTTAACTGAAATGGACTTACATTTGTTTCTTAAGTGACTTCCATTTATTTGGATACATCTTTTCCCAATGGTGATTTACAAGATCTTCAAGCCAATATAAATATTTTATAAATATTTGGGTATATACCTGCACAATACCTCAGCAATACTTTTCAGCAAGAAAACACTGAAGAGTAAAGACAAGACACAATTACTCACTACAGTGAAAATCTGCTGAGATAT
>PVJA010024238.1:0-15947 GCA_004027025.1 Myocastor coypus
TTTTCTCAAAAAAAAAAAAAAAAAAAAAAAAACGCTGGGGGTATAGGTAAGTGCAAAGACCCTGAGTTTAATTCTTAAAAAGAGACAGACAGACAGGGAGCAGGACAGGAAAGAGGCAGGCAGAAAGGAAGGGGGGGGCCCGGCAGGACGGCTCAGTGGTCTAAAGCACCTGCTTGGGAAAGCTTGGGTGGCTTCAGAGACACCACATGCTGTGCCAGCCCCGAGCCAGCCATAAAAATGAGTGAATAAACAAACAAAGGTTCTGAAACAAGAAAATAAATAAATAAATAATTTTAAAAAAGAAAGAAAGGGAGGGTACAAGAAGGGCAGACAGTGGGAGGAGAACAAAAGAAGGGGTAGTATGAAGGAGGAAGATGGAAAGAGGGAGAAAGGGAAAGGAAAAAAGGAGGTAAAAGGAGAGAAGAGGGAAGGCAAGGGGAGGGAGACAGATAAAAAGAGAGGAAAGGAAAAAAGAAAAGGAAGAAACAGGAACAAGATATACCCGCTACTAACTGAACCAACCCCAATATACTATACTCTGGGGAAAAAAAAAAAACTAAAGTGACTAGAGATTCTGGTTGTGAAAAGGTGACAGTGACATCTACGCAAAGTAACCATCTACACAGCTGGTGTATGAACACTATAAGTACACAAACACACACATATCCTACCCTTGAGTTCCTCCTGATTTCTTACAGTAAATCCTTTCAGAACTTCCTTCTAAGCATAACTTGTCACACACATCAAGACAAGAGCTTGTCTCTGAAACATTCAAAGGCAAGAAATTACTACAGAGTAAATACAAGCAGCATAAAACGGGCTAGAAGAAAATACCTTCACTAATAACAAAAAAGTAAAATTAAAATAGTCTGAAATACTATTTTGCAATAAATCTGATGCTGCTTTTTTACTCGAGACAATTCTGGGCACAGTCAAGGGGATGAGAATTATGTTGAGTCTGAACAGACAAACACAGCTTGGAAAGCAAAGGAGAACCTTGGATAAATCTAGCAGGACTGAAGTAACAAAAGGAGAGTGATGAGAGGTCTTAAGCATTATGGACAGTTTCCCTCTCTACATTTTTTTTTCTGAAGCTACAAAGGCCAAATGCAAACGTACAATTCTACCAAAAAAAAGAGCTCAGGATGAGACAAAATTTAAGAGTTCAAAAGCCTCCAAGAAACAATTCCCTGAAGAACAAAATCAGGTTCTCAACAGCCCTGAAAGGAACCAGGAGCAAAGTATCTCTCAATCAAGGCCAGACCTTCAGGCCACTCAGTACTCACCAAGATTAAGGTCAGGAGCTCATGATCTCACTCTACATTTGCAGCAGAAGGTAAGCCTCTTCTAGGGAAAAATAACATCTTCAGGAGCATCTACCAATTCCAACATTTAACTAAAAATTACAAGGATGCCAAAAAACAGGATCATGTAAGTAAATATCAAGAAGAGAAACAGCAACAAAACAGAAATGAACACAGGTGCTATCTAGACACAAATTAACAAACTAGACATTAAATAACAATGATTAAATATGTTTAAGAAAACAGGAAAATGATGAAGGAAGTGTATGAAAAGATGGCAAATTATACTGGAAACTTTGTTTCATTTTGTTAACAAGCTCTCTCAGTAACCCTGGGCTACCTAAGCAAATTCAAGGCCAGCCTGCACTACAAAGGGAGACTGTCTCAGAAAAACGAAACAACAACAGAATAATCTGAATTGAAGCTAACCTCAATATAAAATGACAGAAACTGGACTACACAAGCCAGGTGTGGGACATATCTGTAATCCCAGCATTACAAAGCAGGAGGATGGTAAGAGTTTAAAGCCAGCCTGAGCTACATAGTTCAAGGCCAGCCTATCCTACACAGTAAGATCTTCTCAAGAAAAAAAAAAAAAAAAAAAAAAAAAAAAAAAAAAAAAAAAAAAAATTAGAACAGAATAAAATCTTTAGATGCTGAAAATCTGTATTATATACATAGCAAACACATCCCCCAGCATGAAGGAAACAACTCTAAAATTTTTCAATAGAGTTCTGCACTAGCAGACAATCATTGAAAGAAATATTAAAGGGGCAGTACAAATGCAGACAGAACTAAAGAACAATTAGGCATTACAGAAGCAAATACAGCAAATAACGTGGAACATAGGGTAACTGGAACTGTCCTGAATTGCTGCTGGGAAGATAAAATAATACAGCCATTGTAGAAAACAGTACAGCAGTTCTTCAAAACTTATTCACAGAATTATCACACAACCCAGAAATTCTTCCCATTACACTCAAAAGGACTGAAAGTAGAGACTTCGAATATATTTATGCACACACCTTCATGGCAGCACTTCTCACAATCGCCAAGTAGTGGAGGTACCTCAAGTATCCACTAACAGAACAAGCAAAATTGTGTGATACAATCCATTAATGCTGTACTTGAACAGTGAAATATTAAGTTGCCTTAAAAAGGAAAATTCTGATATATCCTCCAACATGAAGGATATTATAATGAAGACATTATATCCTAAGCGAAAATAGCTAGCCCAAACAACACAAATACTATGATTGTATTTACATGAGCTACTCAAACAGAAAGGATAAAATGGTATTTAACAAGGGGCTGGGATGCAGGGGAGGAGAAATATGGTTTAAGACAGAGATATAGTTTTGAGATAAAAATCCTAGAAATTGTCTGACAATGATTCTAGTTGATCAATAATATGAATGGTATTAATGCTATTGAAGAGCACATGTAAATGATTAAAATAGTAAATTTTTGTTACATATATTTTATGATTTTTCAAAATAATAAAAAGGTGATAACATTTAATAGACAATTCATTTTTCAATAAAAGGAAAAGATGTCAACTAAATATTAACACATAGTTGCTGTTTATGAGAATGCTTTCAACACAAATAGACTAAACGTAAAAGACATTTTACAAAATGTTAGACTACAAAAATAAAGCAAAATACACTGTCACATACCAATGACCAACAAAGATCTGAAAGCAAAAAGCATTGCTAGAGCTTTTTTAAAAATTTTTTTCAAAATGGCAAAAAGACCAATTGATCATGAAGTTATTATAGTTCTAAATTCATACACACTGAATAGCAGCTCTAATACAAAGCCTCTGGGTTACTTGATAAGTAAAAAAACAAACAAAAGAACAGGGACATAAAATACTTGAGCACATTTACCCAAACTGGACACACATGTTCTGAACTCAAAAGCAGGAAAACTAACATGCTTTCCAAATAAATTATGGGCTATTTACTAAGGAAAGACTATCATTAGGCTATAAGGTCACATACTTGAATTTCAATTATGCAATTATATTATAGACTCTGATCACAGTAAAAGTAAACACAGCACAACAACAGAAAATCAAATTCACCTACAACACTCCAATTTCTGAACAATTCATGGGTCTATGAGCAAATATCAACAGAAATTGTAAAATCTTTCTAACTTATTAACAATGAAAACAGCATAACAGTAGGCAAGGAATATCGAGATCAACAGTTAACAAAAAATTTAAAAGTCAAAAACACACTTGCTTGCGAAGTTGAGGTAGGAAGATTGCTGCAAATTTTACATTATGCTGGGCTACACAGTTAAGTTCAAGGGCAGGCTGTATTACACAGCCAAAACATACTATTAACAAAAAAGTAAGTATCAATGACCTACAAAATGGCATGTAAAAGGAAAAATTCAATAAAGCCCAAAATTTTAAAAAGTGGTAAAACTAATAAGCCCTTAGGAAAAACAATCAAATGGGCAAAAATTCCCACAAATACAAATAAGTCACTTAAAGGCAGGCATCATTACAAATGTACAAATATAGGAAAGAGGTATGATAAATAATATCTAGCCAATAAAACTGAAAATTTAGATTAAAAAAGAAAATTCTTTGAAAAATTATTTTTTAACTGACAAAATAGAAATGGGAAATTTGAATAGCCCTTTAATAATAAACTGAGTCTGAATTTCCTCAAAAAGACTCCAAGAAATATACAAAGCCTAGATCGCTTCATTGGTGAACTCTTCCAAATATTTTAAAGTTAAAACCAACAGTATAGATTGCTTTTACAAAATATTCAAAACTTGGAGTTGTTTTATCAGGCCAATCCAATGCAGAAAACACAACCTGGATATAATAAAAAGGGGAAATTACCAACATTCCTCAAGGAATACAAAATACCTTAACAAAACACTGTCACATTTAATCTGACAATATATTAAAAAGACAAAATATAGCATCAGTTAACCCCAAGAATACAATGGTGGTTTTTGTTTTTGTTTCTTTTTTTTTCTTTTCAGACAAGGTCTCACTATGTATTTCAGGTTGGCCTTGAACAAACTTCTAGCCCAGACTGGCTTCAAAACCACAGAGATGCTCCCATTTCAGCCTCCTCAGTGTTGGTATTATGTGAGTGAACCACCATATCCAGCCTGCAATGGTCTTTTAATATTTTTAAAGAACCAAAATAAAGAAAAAGAGGCCAAGAGATGGAAAGAGGGGAAAAAGAGAAGGGAATGAAAAAAATTAGGATGTGTTACATATATGCGCCAACTTCCCATGTGGAATATAATAAATTACATACCACAACCAAGTACTAAGTAAAATTTTATAAAGAACCAACAATTTAACATATTAATGTCTCATTTGATGAGATTTGGCATTCACTTATGATAAAATCAGCCAACTCAAACTGGAAAAACACTCTTATTTTCACAAAGTACCTTTATATATTTTTTTATTGGTACAGTTTAAATTAAAACATTGATCATAGGGAATTTGTACCTGTACATGACATACCCTGCTTCTTTTTTCCTATTTCTCTCCCCTACCTTCAATCACTCTTCCTCTACCTATGAATACCTTATTTCCATTTATTCTTTCTTTTCCCTTTTTTCTTTGTCCCTTCTTTCTTTTACACCACCCCCTGTCCTGTTCCTCTTTTCATTTAAACATTGTCTTCCCATATCACTTTTAGTTTCAATTTATTCTGGCTGAGAAGTTTGCGTCTAAGGTTGGCAGGTCCACTACCATGGGCCTGAGGTAAAGTAGAATGCAAGGCTGATAACATGGCACAAGAAAGCTGCTCAATACCTGATAATCTGAAAACAGGAAAAAAACAGAGCCACAGAGAAAGGGGCCAGGGACCAGATAAGGTCCCCAAAGTCATGCCCCCATAACTCATTCCCTTTAATTAGAACCCCCTCCATTTCCAATCATCTTCCAATAATGCACATCACCGAATTATGATCTCATCAGTGATTACCCCACTGAGGACATCAAGGCCCTCATCATCCAATAACTTCTCCAGGCCCCATCTCTGATCTTGCCGCATAAAGGATCAAGCTCTCAATACATGAGTCTTAAGGGGACATTTCAGTTAAACCGTAACATAAATTGCTGGTATAGGAAGCACATTAGTACTTTTACTCACATTGTACTAAAGGTTCTAACTCATACAATATGGTGAAAAGCAAAACACATTCCAACCAATAAAACATAAAAGGTCTTAAAAACTGGAAATATGGGGGCCCAGCGGGATGGCTCAGTGGTCTAAAGCGCCTGCTTGGGAAAGCTTGGGCGGCTTCAGGGACCGCGGTTCGATCCCCGGCACCACATGCTATGCCAGCCCTGCCCTTGGGGTGGGCTGAGCCGGCCATAAAAATGAGTGAATAAACAAAAAAGGTTCTGAAACAAGAAAAAAATAAATAAATAAAATTAAATAAAAAAAAAAACTGGAAATATGACTGCCATTATTTACAAACAACATAGCTATCTATATACTATGAAAGTACAGAGAAGCAGAATTCAAAATAAATTTAAGGCAGTTAAAATTCAAATAAATTTAAATCAATATATAAAAATCTACATATTCATGCATCAACAAAAAATGAATAGGGGCTGGGAAGATAGCTCAGCAGTCTAAGCACCTGCCTGGCAAGCACAAGGATCAGGGTTCAATCCCTGGTACCACCTGCCATGCCAGCCCCATAATCCCAAGCACACTGTAACCCACTACAAAAACTGAGCGTGGTGGTACATGCCTGTAATCCCAGCACTGAGGAGGCTGAGAGAGGAGGATCATTACGAGTCTGAGCTGTGTAGTAAGACCCTGTACCAAATAAATAAATGAATGGAAGACTTCTTAAAAGAATAGCAATTAAGCTCTAATATAATAAAAATTAACAAATATCTAGGAATATGTCTAACAGCATATAGAGGCCATGGATTTAATCGCTGTTACCTCAAAGTTCTTTTTTAAAAATTAAAATTAAGAACCACATGGAAATATGTACTATGTTCATGAACTTAACATTATAACCAGGCTACTTTCCCCCACCCCTGTATTTATCTTTAAATTCAAAGTACACCAAGTATAACTCCCTAAGGGGCTGGTTGCGATGGCAAATGCCTATAATCACAGCATTTGGGAGGGTGAGACAGGAAGATTACTATGAGCTCAAGGTCAGCCTGGGCTATAGAGTGAGTTCAAAGTTAGCCTGAACTGCACAGCAAGACCCTACCTCAATAACTAACAAACAAATATAACACCCAAAAATTAATTTGTAAATGCAAAAAGGTAATCCTAAAATATACACACAAAGAAGCTAAGGTAATCTTGGTTAAAAAAAAAAAAAAAAAAAAAAGAATTTTATAGTACAAATGATGAAAGTTTTGTTAGACAGGTCTTGCTTTGGCTTATACTTGATCACCCAACAAAATTAATTACGAGGCGTAATGCTTAATTACAAGGCATAAAACGCAGAGCTAGATTAGTACAATGAGCTGTAAGAGGCTTAAATCAACAGCCTTCAACATTGCCAGTTTCACCAGTAACCTACTGCAATTATGAAACATTAGACTACATATACAACTACTTCCTAGTTCAAAGAGAAGAAAACTTTTCTTCTCTTTTCTTCTTTTCCCCCCCTTCAGAATCAATATTGATTAGAAAATTTGTCATGCCTACACCCTGTGCTCTGTATAACATTTGTGAGGACAATAATATGCAGTGTCTCAACTATTGCAAATGTGCTGCTAACATGTTTTGAAACTCTCATATTGTTCTCTTATTAAAAGTAATAAAAAATTAAAATTTAAATACTCAAAAAAAAAAAAAAAAAGAATTTTATTGCCAGACAGCATAATCTGTTATAAAAGTAAATTAAGAAAATGGAGTACTAGCATGGTATAGGCAAAAATAATCAATTGGAACACAAGTGCAAAGCCTAGCTTCATATATAGTATTACATAACTTAATTTTTTAAAAAAAATTACTCTATATGGATTACTCTAGCTACAAAAAGAAAGAACACTCCTCAAAAAAAAAAAAAAAAAAAAAAAAAAAAAAAAAAAAAAGGAACTTCAGGCTGGGGAGATAGCTCAGTGGCATAAATGCCTGCCTGACAAGCGCAAGTTCCCAAATTCAATCTCTAGTACCCCATGCCGTGCAGGTCCCAAAACTGGGCATGGTGGTATACACCTATAATCCCAGCACTGGGAAGGCTGAGATAGGAAGATCATTATGATTCTGAACCACATAGTGAGATCCTGCATCAAATAAAAAAGGAACTTTAAATTTTTTCACTAAAATATCTGGCATCTAAGTTTAAAAAACTACAAGGTATAAGGCAGACTACAAAAACACTAAAGGCTAACAAAAAAATCAAGACAAAAATATATACTATAAGTAGACCCTCATTTGAATTATAGTTGGCTATAGGTTATATCTGAAACATCTCCCAAAAGCCCAGGTATTAAAGCCTTAATCTCTAGCTTGGTGCTATTATGAAATGCTTTAAATCTTAACAGGCTCTGTGAATAACTGCAGTTTCCAGTATAAACTGCTAGCCAGAGTTGTGTTTCACTGTATACAGGAACAGGCTTTGGAATTCCCAGCTTCTCAAAGGGCCTGGAGCATAGCTGGCCTTTCCCCATTAAGAACTCACTCTTAGAAACACAAATCATAGGGCAGAAAGTTTCAGTTGTATTTAGAGCATTGGAGGCATTAAGATGTAGTGACAGCCTGTGCCCACAGGAATGAAGAACTCTCAAAATCTCTACAGCGGTACTCAACCTGTGGGTCACAACCCTGGCAGGGTCGAACGACCAAAACACAGGGGTCGCCTAAAGCCATTCCGAATCATAACTGTAGCAAAATTACAGTTTTGAAGTAGCCACCAAAATTACTTTTTGGTTTGGGGTCACCACAACATGAGGAACTGTATTGTGAGGTCACGGCATTAGAAAGGTTGAGAACCACTGCTCTACAAGGACTGCAGGATGAAGGTCGCTTCTTTTCTTTTTGCTTTTCTAACCATCAGGTGAATGACCTCCTTTGCCACAAGTTCCCACCATGAGGTGCTATTACACCACAGACACAAGGGAATGGGCCAATGTTACAACCTCAAAAAACTACAGTCCAAAATAAACCTTTTCTCTATAACTGGATTTATACCAGGTATTCTGATATAGTAACTGATAGGCTTGATTCAAAGTTTTCCAGGCACCTTGCCCCAAATACTCTCCCTCTCTTGGTTTCCCAGGGACCTGCCCAGAAACTCTCTACCCCTTAGCCCCACGCAGAGCCAAGTCCAAAACTGCAAAACAAGTCTGCCTGCAGACTGAATGAGCAATCACAGAAACTCTCCTTTGTTAACATCAAAAAGTCCCCCACAGACCAGGTAGTCCTGCCAAGATTAGTCCTCCCTCAGTTGCTCCAGTTCACAACCACCCTCCCTACAAAGCTTCTTAAAAATCCTGTGCTTTGCCTTGCTCAATGCTGTCTTGGTCTGCTAGACAGCCAGCCTGCTTGCTGCCCCCAATAAATCTACTCAGGTCAGAATGCCTGGTCTGGTCAACTGCATGGGTTCATACTTAACAGTAACAAAACTAATATAAGTTATAGACTCCATGATTAACAGGTTCACTAGTTTTAGTTAGAAAGCTAAAATAGAACTTCAATCCATTTTAAAATTGGAAAAAACATAGCAACTTCATGGGCTAGCGAGATGGCTCAATGGTCTAAAACACTTGCGTAGGCAAGCTTAGGCAACCGCAAGGACTGCAGTTCGATCCCTGGCACCACAAGCTGTGCCAGCCCCACCCCAGGGAAGGCTGAGTCACCCATAATAATAAACAAAAAACATAATAACTTCAACTAAGAAGTCAATAGATGACTTTTAAATATACAGTGAATTAATAGAAGTATAAGTCAATACAAAATATGCAAATTGGCAGAGCAAAATGAAGAGAAAATGCAGAAGGAATAAGAAATGACAATGACAACACCTAACACTCGTATCTATATCAAAATAGAAAAAAACAAAAAACTTAAAGAGTTGATAGGAATTTTCTAAATCTGACATAAGACTTCAAATTGTAAACTCAAGAAACTATATACTCAAAGCAGGCTCTCAAATATTAAGGAATTCTAAGAATATCAGAATAAAATTATTGAAAACTAAAGATGAGAACTATCCAAAAGCAGATACACATCCCCCTCATGAAAACAGTAAGACCAATGAAATACTATAAAATTTGAAGTATGTCAAAAGATTGAACAAAAGCCACTTTTATTTTTCTTTAATTCCTCATAACTTTTTAAAACCAAATTTTGCACGTTCATATCTGGTAGTCTAAACAACTAATTTGAAGATAACATGCAATAAAGTAACCACTATTGAATCCTATTACCTTGTTTAGTGAAATTTTATATCATTTCTAATGTTTTTTAAACTATTTTCTATTCTTTAAAAAAATTAAATGAAAACAAAACTACAATCTTTAAGACAATATTACTACTCTAGACTTCCCCTGCTCCCTCTTTTTGGCTCTTGCTGTTTTGCTATTTTCCACTTCCATGAACTGCTACGCTTAGCCATGGACCACTCTGCCTTGGGACCAGCTGATTATGGACTAAAACTATTCAACAAACTGAGCTAAATAAATAACCTTTCCTCGCTTAAGGCGGGGGGGGGGGGAGCTAAATCTCTGAGACTAAAAACTTAAAGGAGAAGTGTTTAAAGAAGTTAAATTAAACTATCAGAAGATAATTTAGAATACCTGCAAAGATGTTGGACTGGTGAATACCTAAAAAAGAGCCTCTCCAAAATTTGTTGCCCAGACACTAGAAGATGGCAACATGAAGACACAAGACTGTCTGGGACTAAGGAAAGCTGAAGTGAGAACTGAAGCCCACAGGGAGAGCAAAGAGACTTCAACAAAGGCAGTGTTATCTCCATGAGCCTGGACTCACTGCATGGGAGGGGAGCTCAAATCTAGACATACAGTGACAACAGTTACCCAGTGTGCCTCCACAGAGAAACGCTCTAGTGGAACCACACAGTGGACACAGCAACTGCACTGCCTAGTGAGCTATTCAGGTTTAGTACACCATACTGGAGGAAAGGGGGATGGGCCAGTGGCCATCTTTCAGAGGGAACTGCGCTCAGAAAGCAGAATAGCTTCAGCTGGGTTATATCTAGCGTCTAGCAGTGACAGGGTAAGGCAGCCGAGGTCAAGCGGGCAGTGACCAAGTTCAAACCTACAAGAGTAAAACTGTCTGCAAACTGAGCTAATCTGGTTCCAGCCTTCCATCAGGATAACAGCCTAAAAGTCAGTGGAACTAAAGGTACAGGCTCACTGGAATTCTCCACAGCTGTGCTATGAAGCTACGCATGGCTGGCTAGGAAGAATTAACTCTCATCTAGACTCTGTATGTCCACCTTATCTACAGCGACTGCAGAGAAACACCCTAAAGTACACATTCTCTTTTTTTCTTTCTTCTTTTCATTCTTTTGCTTTTTGCTTTGTTTTTCCGCGATAGTTTGTTCTTATTTTTATTAGTGTAAATATGGTTTCTAGTTTGTTGCTTTTGTTCTGTTCTGTTGTTATTCTTTCTTCTGCCCCTCTTCTTTATCAGCTACATCAATTTTCAAGCTTTGTCCTCTAGCCTGCCTTCTAAGCTCTTCATCTCCTTCTATTTCTATTTTTTCACCCAATCCTGTCTCAATTTTCTTCCCTGAGAGTAAAAGTGGCATATTGAAGACATATTTACCATATACAAATTTCTGGTTTGTTTTAGACTTTGTTAGTTCAAGGTCCAGAGAGACAGCTCAGAGTCATAAGTGCCACAGCTTGGCAAGTGCAAGATCCTAAGTTTGATTGCCAGTACCTAAATAAGTAAATAAACCTAGTTCATACTGCTAAAGGTGGCAGGTTACTAGTGTACCATTTTGTCATTTCTATGCTGTATTTTTGGCTCCTTTTTAAAAAAAAAATATTCCATTTTTTTCATGCAGGGTGTCCCTACACAGCTCAGACTCTTAATGATCCTCCTGTCTCAGCCTCCCCAGCACTGGAATTACAATCATGTACCACCACACCTGGTTTAAGTGGCCAGCTCCGCCTGCCCAGGGTCCTAGAGCCAGCATGGCATGTGGTACCAGGGATCAAACTCAGGTCTTTGTGCTTGTCAGGTGCTTAGACCGCCAAGCTATCTCCACAGCCTGCTGCTGTTACTGTTGATCGTTACCATTTAGCCAAGGTGA
This sequence comes from Myocastor coypus, assembly GCA_004027025.1. NCBI lineage: Eukaryota > Metazoa > Chordata > Mammalia > Rodentia > Myocastoridae > Myocastor > Myocastor coypus. The sequence goes on from PVJA010024238.1 coordinate 11,571, forward strand.
CATAATTGTTTTAATCAGTTGTTCTTCCTGGTATACAAAGGCTGAGACCGCCTAAGGGTCATGAAAAAAATACCATAAATCATGCCCAAAGAACCAGGTAATGGGCCAAGAAGGCAGCAACTGCAGATCCCCAATAAACTGAAGAGGAAGGATCTTGCAATAGACTCAAAAACCAACTACACCTGAGAGACACCTCTGGGACGTAGCCATTTCCAAAGTGTTCTAATTCTAGAAATAAAGCTACTAGTCTTGGGTAATTTAAAAGTATCAACTCAGAAATGAAACTAAAGAAAAAAATAAGAATACACTTAAATAGGATGTAATCTAGGAATTACAGTTCAACAAAGGCAAACCTAGAGGATAATAAAGTAGATCAATCTGAAAGTCAACCAGCTGGAGTCTCTGAAATGGTAATAAGCAGAAGTAACAAAGCAGATGAACAAGTTTCTAAAAAGAAATGAAATTAGAAATAATTTTTCAGGTGGTTACAAAGATGGTGACCACAGTAAAAGACATTTTAGCGATTCTAAAGCTGACGCAAACTTTATAATATAGGAGCTGAGGGAAATGATGGAAACCATGAGCATCCAACATGAAAGCAATGGAATCCATGAAACAAATTAGAACACTATCAGAAAACTGAAAATTCCACTGAGGGATTAAAGTGAGGGGCCAGGGGTTTGATTCCCTGGCCTGCCTCCAGGGCGTGCTGAGATGGCAACAGAGACTGGGTGAGTATAGGTGACATAATGAGAATGTGCAAGGACAGAATTTGAGCTATAGAAGACAGAACTGGGGTTAGCACTCATGAAAAAAAAAAAAAAAAAAAAAGATCTCTAACAACAGCCAGGGATGTAACACTGATAGGAGTCAATGCAAAAGCAACAGACTTTGCAAATGACATTTAAAAAACCTCAAGTCATGGCAGAAAACTTTCCAGGCAGGAAAAAGTGAGGCATATGGAACTCCAACTACCCATGATGAAAAAACATCTACTTCAAGATACACAATAGTGGGGCTGGCAAGATGGCTCAGCGGTGGAAAACGCTTACTTAGACAACCGCAGAGACCATGGTTCAATCCCTGGCACCACATGCTGCACCAGCCCCCCAACCCCAGGGTAGGCTGAGCCAGCCACAATACAAAAAGAAAAACGAAAAAGAAAAAAAGGACACACAATAGTCAAGATTTCAGAAATTCAACACAAGAACAGAATATTAAGCTGTTAGAAAAAAGAAACCACCTATAAGGAAAACCCACCAGAATCAGCAGATTTCTCAACACAAACCCTCAAGTTAAGAAGAGCTTGGAATAAAGATTTCAAGCCCTAAGAAAACCTCCAACCCAGATTGATGTACCCTGCAAAACTCTCAAAATTGATGGAAAAATGTTACTTCCATGCCAAAAAAACACTTGAGGATATTCATGAACAACAACCCAACACAAGAGAATGTTCATAAGAGATAATGAGGACTGTAGGCCAAGAAAGCGAAGTAGAAAAAGCCCAAGGTCCTAAGTCCAATCCTTGGAACCACTAAAAAAAAAAGGGGGTGGAGGGGATATAAAGACTATAATTCCACCAACCCAACAGAATGAATTCATCAAGCAAGGCAAGCAATTAAATGGCAGTGGGAGTGGGGTGGCAGGAAAATAAAATGACGAGGGTAATAAGTATCAGTTACAACTATCAATGTCAATGATCTCAATTTACCAGTCAAAAGAGAAGATCAAACAATATGCTGCACGTGAGAAACACATTTAATTCAAAAAGAAATTCATACACTGAAAACAAAAAGATAAAAAATACTCCATGCAATAGAAACCCAGAAAAAAAGGAGGGGTAGCTTTCTATTTACAGATAAAGTGGATTCCTAGCCAAGACTCATTAAGAGACACAAAGAAGGTTACTACACCCTTGTAAAGGGGACAATTAAAGAGGAAGAAATCTCTCCTCTCTCCCTCTCTCTCTATCTCTCTCTCTCTCTGCACTGCCAGTATACCAAATATATAAAACAAATATTAACAGACATAAAAAAATCAAATAGGAACAATTATAATGGGGACTGCAACTGTTACAAACTGATCAACTAGACAAAAAAAAAATTAACAATGAAATATTAGAACTGTCCCAAACTTTTGAACAAATGGACTTAGTAGATGTACCATTCAACCCTAAAAATATCAAACTACATTCTTCTCAATTCTAATGAGACACCAGGGAAGAGGGGCTAAATGAAGGAAAGGAGAATGGGGAAAAAAGATGTACCATCTATAGGTTCAAATTCTCTATGATGAGTGTTGTCACTATATCTAAAATATATCAATAAAATATCAACAAGTAAAAACACAGTTACACAAAATAATATAAAATTAAAAATATAAAAACCAGAGTACTTTAACAAAACACTCCATTATAGGATGAGGGCAGAAAAAGTAGAGTAAATGCAGCAATCCTGTGCCAGAAAGCAAGGTTATGATTAAAGAATAATGCAATAGATGGGGGAAGCATTCCTTCTCCAGTTTCTAGTAACTCTCTTCAAAATTTAGGATGATCTAAACATCGAATGAACAGAAGAAACTGCAACACAATAAAATTTCAAAGCAAATTATATAAATACATACATATATATATATATATATATATATATATCAAGGAGAGTAGTGACACTCAACAGGGAAGGGCTCCTACAGGGGTTCTTCATTATAGAAAAATGTTAGTTAATAAACACAAGTAATTGAGAAATCACTGATTTGCAAACACCAATATACTAACTGATTAGGCAAGAATCATCCATGATAAAAAAAAAAAAAAAAAAAAAAAACTACTGGGGAACAGAATATTTTTGCTATCTTATCACACTTTAAAATACTTAGTCCTTCCAAAAAAGAAGGGCTATCTTTAGAGCAGAGATCTGGCAGATGCGATATGTAAGTTGTTAACAACATCAAAAATGGAATAAAGTGACATCATCTATCTTCTAATGTGATACACCATAAATTAATATCACCTACGTACATTGTTTTGTTTCCTTATGATTGTAGTCATTACACATCTCCAAATTGTGGTGCATTCTACAAGAAAATTGACCTAACCTCTTGAAAATTTCACAGACAAAAGACATAAGTAAGATTTCAGATGAAAACAGACACAAGAAATAATACTGTACTACAGCCAAATGAAATAGTGGTATTTGGATCACAGACTGAAAAGGAGTTGGAAAGGACAACCTTACAGAAAGGGAAAAATTTTAATTTGTTAGTTGTCAATGTTAATACCTTGAGTTTGAAAAAAATAGTATTATGATTTACAGAAGAATGACCTTGTTCTAAAATGACATGTGCTCAAGTATTAGGGATCTGATACCTATAATTTATTTCCAAATGGTTCAGCAAGAAAAAAAGTAAAATAGAAGGAAAGGAAAAGCAAACAGGACACACTCACCACATTTTTCTAATTTTCTAGTGTTGTGATTTTTTTCAACAGAAACAGTTATAGTTTAAAAGTTTTTTTTTTTTTTTTGTCTTTTTTTTTTTTTTTGAGACAGGGTCTCGCTATGCAGTTGAGGCTGGCCTTGAGCTCACTTTTGTAGCCCAGGCTGGTCTCGAACTCGCACCAATCCTCCTGCCTCGGCCTCCCGAGTGCTGGGATTACAGGCGTGAGCCACCACGCCCGGCCTATAGTTTAAAAGTTAAAAGACTGCCTTATAACAGACTAAAAAGTGAGATTCAAAATCTAGATAGAGATAAAACCAAGTGATATAAGTTAACAGATTTTCAAATCCAAATTTAAAATATTGGGTGGAAAATAAAGTCAAACATTATGTTCAAAGCACAGAGTCTATGTCATTCCTTTTCCTCTCTCCTTTCCCAGGACCATTTTGTGTTTTGTTCCAATCTGAGGAAACCTAACACATAAAAATAATCTTCTCCCCCCTTGAAATACTGAATTGTTTATTAAAAACTTTCAAAAGACTTAAAACAAAGTTGTCTTTCTCATGGCTCTTAACTTTAATGAATTGATATTGTTAACAACAATAACAAGTTGTTCTAAAAGAACTATCACTTACAAGCAGTGAGTTCTGAAACTTCACCTACTCATGAAATGTACCTATATTCTTGCAACTCGCCATTCTTTAAAAAAAAAGGTGGGAAGAATCTCACCATTATACCAAATTCATTTTTTCACAAATTACCTATAATTTAGAGAAAGCATTTTCTACAATTCAACACCAATTCATAAAAACTCTTAGCAAACTTATATAAAGAAAATTTCCTACCACTTCGGGAAGCTGCAGCAGCAGGATCATTGTGAATATAAGATGAGCCTGGACTACAAAGTGAGCTCAAGGCCAGCCTGAGGTGCATAGCAAGACCCTG
>PVJA010024238.1:16047-32165 GCA_004027025.1 Myocastor coypus
AAAAAAAAAAAAAAAAAAAAAAAAAAAAAAAGGCAATTTCTTTTATCTGGTAAAAGTATTAAAAATCCACAGTAAAATTACACTTATGGACATAAGCAAATCTGTACTGTAATATCCTATAACTCAGCGGTGTCCCAAATTCTCTGTTCAAGGAGATTATGGGGCCACAAAGGAAAGGGATCAACTATATATAGTGTGCCTAAGCAGAGTCACCTAGAGAGAAAACATTGTCTTAGGCTTTCACAGTGAACAAACTAGTCAAGCAATGGCATGACTCATCCACATGGCTGACAATGGCAAAAGTTTTACAAAATACTGTACATGGTTCAAGGTAAATCCTGAGATTTGACTGACCTTGTCAGATATGAAAATTATGTTTTGTTATATAGGTCTTGTTTTAACTTGGACTTAACCATCCAGTAGAAAAGTTTAGCCACGAGGCATAAAAAATAAAACCAGATTACTATGCTGAGTTGTAAAAAGCTCAAGCAAACAGCTTCTGACATTGCCAGTTCTGCTGATAACCTACTACTATTACACACTACTGCTCTATCTATACAACTACTTTCTCTTACTTCAATGAGAAGAAATATTTGTACCAATAGTGTTTAGAAAAGTTATCATGTCTGCATCTTGTACTCTGAACTACTATGAAGATAACAACATGTACTGTATCAATTATTGTGGCTGTCCTAATAACATGTTTTGAAACTGTCTCAATGTTATTTCTTATTAAAAGTAATAAAAAAGAAAATATATATACTTAATGATGAATTTATGAACTTTTACCTGACAGCCACTACCACTACTTCCACTCAATCTTGTACTAGCCATCCCAGTAAGCCCAAAGGGTAAGAAAAAGAAATACAAAAAAAAGAGCGAAAGTTAATCTTGAGGAGCAGCAACTATGTTCACACTGCCAGATATGAAGATAACTTACAAAGCCACAATAATTAACAGTCTAGATGTGCTGAAAGGCAACAGAGTTGAGAAACAAATCCATATATTCAGTCACCTGGCTTATGACAAAGACAACAGTGCAGTGGGGATGCGACAGTATTTCCAAAAAATGATGAGGCAACTAGATGCCCATAAAGTGAAAACGAAACCCTGCCTTAATCCCACACTGTATACAAAATCAATTTCAGATAGAATGTAGATCACGATACACTAGTTTAGTCATTATAGGTAGACACACAGAGAGCCTAAATACCTAAATGTAGGCTAAACAATAACAACCAAATTTCTCTTTTGAATTCATCTCCTTTAAAGTGAGCCTCCCAACCTCTTCCATGCCCATTTATACAGAAACAAAACAAAGACCCCTGTGCAGTCTTCTTTCCCCTCTTGGTACAGATCTCTCAAAAGATTTTTGCTTATTATTATTTATAATCAACATTCTCTTACATTCCTTTTATTCTCATATTCCTCAGTTTTTGAAGACAATTCAAGCTTATATAAAATTAAGTTTCTTTTTTTTTTTGTCTTTTTTTTTTTTTTTTGAGACAGGGTCTCGCTATGCAGCTCAGGCTGGCCTTGAGCTCACTTTCGTAGCCCAGGCTGGTCTCGAACTCGCACCTATCCTCCTGCCTCAGCCTCCCAAGTGCTGGGATTACAGGCGTGCGCCACCACACCCGGCAAAATTAACAGTTTCATGAGCTACTTCAACATGTAAGGCAATCAACTTCTAAAAGACAACATGAGGACATGTTCAGAACATTTGTAAGACTTCTTAAAATAGGGCAGTGCTAGAGAGACAGCTCATTTGCAGATCACATGCTAGCATGCAGAAAGCCCTGGTTTTTCATTCTATGCAAATGAGGGAAAGCCATGAAGAAAATAAGAATTTCAGTTCAACAAAGGCACCATCATAGAATGTCAACTCAAGCCCTTGGGCAGGGAAGAAATTTAAAATCCATAACTGAAAAAGCATCTATATCAAAAATACACAAAGAATTGCTATCAATAAACCAGAATGTGACAAACATTCTCAGTGACATTGGACAAGAATTCAGCATGCATTTTGCTTTAAAAAAATAAAAAACCCAAACAGCCAATAATGTTCGAAAAGGTGATCAACCTCCTCGTTTATTAATAGAATACCTTCCAAATATATATATAAAAAGTAATATTAAATGTTGCTAATGAGGGACCAGGGAGATAACTCTGTGGTACAAGTGCCTGCCTGGCAAGTGCAAGGTCGTGAGTTCAAACTCTGGTCCCGCCAAAAAAAAAATGTTGCTAACGATGTGAAATGGCTAGCTGGACCTTTCACTATTGCTAGCAGGAGTTGTAAACCGGTATAACCATTTTGGAAAGCAGCAATATAAATAAAGCTGAAGATATAAATATTCTCTTAGAAAATTCCAGGCAAAAGCTAGAAGCAAAGTGTTCAACTAAAGAATTAATTAAACTGTGATAGCCATAACTTTCCTGGCTACTTACACAAGAGACATTCCTCAGAATTCCCTTTCACTCTCTGATTTACCTGGTCTCATCACATATTATCAAACATTTATAAATGTACCTACCACATGTGTTCAGCACTAGTTCAATCTCCATGTAAGCAAGGCATTGCTCTAGTTTGTTCATTATTGCATGCTTAACAGAATATGCATGGCACAGTTTGTTGAATAAGCTTTATGGTTTGAATTTCCAGCCTAGAGAGAACAGCTACTGAATAACGTACATGGCTAACAGCTCCTTAGACTCTCTGGTTTAGCATAACATGATAAACAAACACGAGTACTCTCCAACTAGGTTAGAAGTTCTGCTTTAAGAAAAATTTAAAATACTCCTACTGAATTTAATTCTTCAATGTTTTATTTTCAGGAAAAATGTAAGCTAATCCAAAACTTAAAATGAGAATATTAGGCACCCAATAATAAATTGTCCTAAAGTTTTCCAATCTTACTATTATCCTATAAATAAACTTCTGAAAATACGATATGTTCCACTGTTTTCATATTACAATGAAGTCTTAATAAATTCTAATAATAATAATAATAATAATAATCATGGTATCTGGAGATATAAAAAAAAATTCAGAAATACCACCTCAGCTAAAAAGCCAAAATTCAAAATAATTCAAAGATAGAATCTGATTTTATGTGATCTCAGTACATGGAAACCACCTGGAACAACCCAAGACTCTTCCCTCTCCCCCAGTGCTAGATCATGTAGTTTCTGGCACAGGTCACAGCCTACACTGGCTCCTAAGTAGCTTACTTAAAAAAAAAAAAAAAAAAAAAAAAAGCTGGGCATGGTGGCTCACGCCTGTAATCCCAGCACTTGGGAGGCTGAGGCAGGAGGATTGGTGCGAGTTCGAGACCAGCCTGGGCTACAAAAGTGAGTGCAGGACCAGCCTCAACTGCATAGCAAGACCCTGTCTCAAAAAGACAAAAAAAAAAAAAAAAAAATCCTGTAGATGAATGCTGTTAACAGACCTACTTTAAAAAGATCTGATTTTCCTCTTCTATCTTTGTCAAAGATTAAACAAACTTTTGAGGAGAGAATAAAGGAAAACTGGAAGATGTTTCAATAAATTCTAACAGCTCTGAAGTAACCAAGACATAAACTTGCCAATCTGATATTCAAACCAGCCAAGGAATTCTTCAGGCTCAGAAAATATTTAGCAATTAAAGATACTGTACAACATCCAAGTTTACATAAAAATCGATCAAAGTAAATCTTACCAACATCTTTTCTTGAAAAACTAAATAAAATTTCATCCAACTACAAAAACTTTTAAATAAAGTTGTGCAATAAAAAAATGGTGTCTTCAGGACTAGTCAGACAGTTCAGCAGTCTAAGCGCCTGCATACAGGAGCACCCAGTGACCCCAGCACCACATGCCCACAGGATGGGCTGAGCCAGCCACACACACACAAAAAAAATGCTATCATTCTTCTATAAATATGTGAACATTTATGCACATACAACTGAAATCATGCTACACACATTTTACAGTTTTTTTGGGTTTTTTTTGCAGAACCGGGGCTTGAACTCAGGTTCTTGTGCTTGCCAGGCAAGTGCTTATTCTACTGAGCTATCACCCCAGCCCCCATTTTACAGTTTTTAAAGCCTATATACTAACAAATTATATTTCATAAGTTATTTAATCAATCCCGTCAGATTCTTATTTTTCATTGTTATAAACAAAACTACACATAACTTTTCTTCCATCTTTAGGCCAGATCAAAAAAAGAAATAAGCCAAAGTTTTAATGCAAAGGTTTCTTAAAAGTGTTTCGGGGGCTGGGGAGATAGCTCAGTAGAATAAGCGCTTGCTTGCCAAGTGAAAAATTCAATCCTCAGTAACACAAAGAAAAGCTTCAGCAGTGATCTAGAAGTGAAAGTGAAAAGACTAAATAAAATATATGATCCTGTATGTTTACTTCTGATGTGTGTCACTTAATTGGGATCCTGGCTCATTCATGCCCTTTGTTCGTTGTTGCTCTCAGGTTGCCCATTCTGTAGATGAACAAGGAAAAGACAAGCCATACCATGATAAACTTGTTATACCCTCTGGCACAACAGAAAGAACAAAACTATGACCAACATTAAAACCACATTATTGTCCAGCAGCTCTTCTCAATATAATTCGAAGTTCTCAGGGGAAAATATGCCCTAAGCCTAAAGCAGCGGTTCTCAACCTGTGAGTCGCAACCCCAGGGGAAGTCGAGCAACCAAAACACAGGGGTCACCTAAAGCCATCAGAAAATGTTATTTATTTGAATTACAGTTCTGAAGTAGCCACCAAAATTCTTTTTTTGTTTGGGGTCACAGCAACATGAGGAACTGTATTGCCGGGTCATGGCATTACAAAGGTTGAGAACCACTGGCCTAAACCATTCACTGTAGGTGATGAATTTGTTTCTCTCTTACTCATCTAGACCCCAACCCAGGGAAAACAGACAAAAAGTCATTTGAGTCGTTTTCTTAGGGTTTCATTCTCTCTGAGGGAACTTACAACAGAAAAAGCCTTATATAAAGGACTAATAAGTGACAAACTCTTATGACACAGTAATGCCATATTTCTTTCTCTTTTTACGTTCACAAAGTCACCACACTTCTATTTTGGTACTAACATCCACTGTATACTCCCCAAACTGAACTGACTTTAATTCCTAAATAAAGTCCCTCACAAACATATTTAATCCACTATTCACCCACTAAACCTTCCTGCGTTAAACTATAATTAAAACAAAGCTATATAACCAGTATATTCTCTGGCCTTGTGGGTCTCTTCCATTAAATAATCTCTTTACTAAGGGGCTTTATCAGGAAGCAGGAATTTTACTACCCATGACAGATGTGCCAAAACAACATTAATACAACACAAATAATTTGCTAACATGGTCAATGTTTACCCAAAACAAGTGCTCAGCTTGGACTACAGTTGTTCAGTTCTGGACTATAAAAAGGAGGTTTCAGCCGGGCATGGTGGCTCACACATGTAATCCCAGCACTTGGGAGGCTGAGACAGGAGGATCGCTGTGAGTTTGAGACCAGCCTGGGCTACAAAAGTGAGCTCAAGGCCAGCCTGAACTGCATAGCAACACCCTGTCTCAAAAAGAAAAAAAAAAAAAAGGTTTCTTTCCTCAAACGAGTGGACATCATTCATATCAGCATAATGTCCATAGCACCCCAAAAAGTATCCTCTGTATTTCAGCCACACTGACATCAGAATAAAACCAAGGGCATCTAGTTAAAGATGCCAAATGTGAGAAGGGACAGAGCTCAGCTGCACAGCACCTGCCTGGCAAGCACAAGGCAGCAGAGGAGAAAGCCAAATGGGAGAAAACTCAGCCCAGAATTACCTTACCAAAGAGGTGAAAGTAATTCCACTAGAGCCCGCAGGCAAAGGAGGCACAGGCTTCTCAAGGTCTGTTTCACATTTTCTCCTTAACAGCAACAAAAATGTAAATAGTTCTGTTAAAAAGGAACAAGTTTTTAGAAATGTCTCTCCTTTCCTTCTCTATTTTCTCTTAAAAAAAAAAAAAAAAAAGATACATGAATGTCTTGTAAATTAAACACTAAATGAGATGAATTATAAGCTCCTACCTGAGAAGTCACCAAGTTTAAAACCCAAAATTAAATATGACACTAAGAAAAAAACATGGCTCCCAAAAGGAAAACTAACGCAAAAGTAACAACTAAACCAATCTAATCAGACTAAGAAAGATTCCCCCCGTTTATCCCAACAGGTAGTTTCCACACAAAGCAGTGTTTCTTAGGAGTTTATGAAATCACTCATCAAGCTGAGGGCAGTACATCTGCATGCCTTTGTAAGCAGTCATTTTCACACAGGAATATTCCACAGAAAGTAAGAGATTCTCAAATCTTTAGTTTTGAAGTGATTTCCTGTTTACAAGCCTTGATAGTCTCTCCCGATATGACCTGGAACAAATTAAGTAAATTAACATTGCTTTTTTTAAAAAAAAAAAAAAAAATCCGCCTTTGCAGTTCAGGCTGGCCTTGAACTCACAAGGATTCTCCTGCCTCAGCCTCCTGAAAGCTGGGATGACAGGTCCTACTGGACGACAAGCACACACTATCAGGCCTGCCTAAATGTTAAAAGAGAAATATCAAAAACCCCACGGAAAACTTGAAAATTTAACAATAAAATGGACCTTTCATCATTGGTAGCAGTTGTTGTAAACCTGTATAACCACTTTGGAAAGCAGTAGTATAAATTAAGCTAAAGATATTAAAATCCCCTTAGAAAATTCCAGGCAAAAGCTAGAAGCGAAGTGTACTTTCCCATATATAACCCCATTAGAAAATTCAAAACGTTCTCCTTGCTTCCCTGGTAATGTAAAACTCATTTATTAATGTGACTAAAATTAATTTTTTTTAAAAAATGGCATTCCACTTTGTCGAACACTAACCCTCTAAGGTTGGGTTTACACCAAATGCACACAACACAGTAAAACTTCTACCTTCAAATAGTGAGTGACAGACAGACCATACATTTTAACAACACTTAGAGGTCACAAAGCTTTAAAAAAAAAAAATTTCTTTCCATTTACAGTGCACCTCCTTAAAATTCCCACGTTTTTTTGTATGCATTTTTTTTCCAAAAAGTGGACTTCTACACTCTAGTTAAAAGGATCGTCCCCTCTTTCATCCCTCATCCGCTCCAAGGTCGGAGGGCTTCAGACCAAAAAAAGGCTTCAGACCAAAAAAAATTTTTAAAATTTAAAAAGACAACAAACGCACGTGACAAAAGTTTCTCCCAACACTTTTGCTCCCGGGGCCTGGAGGCTGCGCTCCCACCGCGGGGGTCGAGGACGCGCAGGGCCTCTGGCCCAGGGCCGCGAGCCGCAGGGGCCCGGCGGGGCAGGCCGATGGGGCGGCGGGGTAATCGGCCCGCCAGGGGCCGAGCCGAGGACCGCCGCCGACGGGCGGAAGCGGGGCGGACGGAGCGCGGCCTGTTACCTTTGCCTGCTCCTCGCGGAGTCGCGCCACCTCGGGGGCGCGCAGCGGCGCCGCGGCGGAGGCCGAGGCGGTGGGTTCGGGATCGGACGGGGGCTCCATGCCGGGGCCACCGCGGGCCTCAGCGAGGCGAACGAGTCCTAAACAAGTGTTTATGGGAGCGGCGTGGCCGGCGGCTGCCCTGCGCCCGCGTGCTCGCCTTCATGCACCGTGCGCCCGGCACCGAGGAGGCCGCGCCCGCCTTAGCCGCCACCGCGGGGGTCGTTGCTCGCGTCCGGGCTGCCCGCGGCCACATCTCACACGCGCATGCCGCCCGCCCCCGCCACCGCTGCCGCGGGCTCAGAACAGCAGGCCGGCCGTCGAGAGCTGGAAGAGCCGCTCCGGCAGCCGGGCCCAGCCAGGCGTCCCGCGGCGGCCGCGCCTCCTCGCGCCCTCCAGAGAGCCCCGCCTCTCGCCCCGCCCTGCGCGGCACGTCGGGAAGCGCGCGCACCCGCGTAGGCCCCGCCCCGCGGTCACGTGGGGCGGTGGGGCGGGGCTGTGCGGGCGGAGGCGGAGCATCCCTGGCAGCCCTCCGGGAGCTTGCAGCCTGGCAGTTGGAATGGGCAGAGCTCAGGTGCTTCATGTGCAGCTCTGCCTGTCGCTGCCCCGTCTGGCTGTGAGGGCTGAGTTCATGACCCAGAAGTGTTTCATAAGCACACTAGTTTTTAGCAAATTCAACTCTTTCCCATACCTTTTTAATGAATTAATATATACAACTATATTTTGCATATGTATAATATGTGTACTCATTGGAATTTTTTCCCCAAAGTTGTTATGTAGTTTTATGTTACTATGTGTATGGGCTACAGATTTTCTAAGGGTAACTTTGCCCACACTCTTCCTCGTGTCTGTCTGTGTGTGTGTGTGTGTGTGTGTGACAGAGACAGAGACAGAGACAGAAAGAGAAAGAAATACTGAAGATGGAACCCAATGCTTTTGCACTGAACTACATTCCAGCCCTTTTATTTTGAGGCAGGGTCTCAGTTGTCTAGGCTGAGCTCTACCTTCCTGTCCTCCTGCCTCATTGCTCACGTGCAGAGTTCTGCAATTACAAGCCTATGCCAGCACACTCAGTTTTGCCTCTTATTCTAAGTCCTGTGTCCTTATCCTCCTTCACACTCTGTACAGGGCAGACCTCCAAATAACCTTGCTAAATGGGTTGCCTTTTTGCTGACTCTGGTGCAGGCCTAGGAATGGGTTTCACTTTGGCCTGGCACTACAGATAGGAATTAGTTGCAGGGTTTTTGTGCAGATTTCCTGCCTCCGTGTGTGGTTGCACCTGTTTCTCTTCCCTCCCTCCTGACCAGCTTCCAAATCCAGATCCACCCTTTTTCAATTTGTTTCAAAGAATGGAAGTAAGGATAACTTGGGGAAAATAATACGTTTTAATTCTTTTTTTTTTTTTTTTTTTTTTTTTACTACACATCTGACTATGGTCGCCTTGGAAACACAATGAAGATTTTACCAATCTTGCTACCTCCTAACACCATCCTTTCTCTGCCAAGCATCTTATAGCTATTTCTTACTTAATTGTTTTCACTCCAGCCCCTGTAAGGGACGTGGGCAGCTTCACCTGATGGCTCTTCTTTGAGGTGATCAACCCTAGCTCACAAATTCCTATGCAGATGGGACACTGACTCATCTCTAGCAAGAGCTGAAGGGTAATGCATTTCCCTTGGAAGTGGCTGGTTCAAGAATGAACATGAGCTGGGTGTGGTGGCGCCTGCCTATAATCCCAGCACTGGGAAGGCTGAGGCAGGAGGATTGTTGCAAGCTGAAGCCAGCCTGGGCTACATATTGAGCTCAAGGCCAGCCAGCCTGAGCTTATAGCAAGACCCTGCCTCAAGAAGACCAAAAAAAGAAAAAAAGAATGAATGCGTGATACCACACAAATAAAGGTTTCTGGAGGCTTCTAAGAAAGGTTTCCAATTAATTAAAAAAAAAAAAAAAGAAAGGTTTCCCACATTCTTTAAAAATGCTTCCATAGATAATTGTTCTCTGAGGGTAGGGGGAAGTGCAAAACAGGTAGCCTTCTGTGTTCCAGGCAACCATTCTGGATGACGTAGACATTACTAAGACTCGGGATAAAGTCCATCCTATGTCCAGTAGAGCCAAGAGACAAAACTTGGATCCCTGAGCACATCACAGAGTCAGCTCAAGACTGAATGAACCAAACCAGAAGTCTGCATTATGTCTGGACTTCTGGTTTAAGAGACCAATAAGTATTCTCACTATTTTCTGTCACTGTCAGTCAAAGACACCTGGTTCATGCACACCTCCTCTAGTGTCTATTTAGCACCTTGAATGAGCTTTTAATCAGGTCATATCACTCTTCCTTTTACCACTCCCCACCCCCATTGCTTCCCACTGCAACTGGAATAAAATCCAGATACTTCACTAGCATTGTGCATGACCTGGCTCCCCCTTTCCACCTCTTTGCAAGTCATGGGTCAGTCATGCCAACTAGAACAGTTCCTCTCTTTTTCAGACATGCTGAACTAGTCCCTGCCACTGGATCTTTGCACTTAGTGATGATTCTACATAAAATATTTTCCCCCATATGTTTGCATAGTTGATTCCTTTCTGTCTCTCAGATCTGAATTCAAATAGAGAGACTTTCCTGATACCCGGGCCACAGAAGCCTCTGCTTGACCTCTAAGTATCCACTGTCACCTTACTGTTTACATTTGCCTCATAACAGTTGTCAGTTTTGTTTTGTTTTGCTTCGTTTTGTTTTTTGAGATGAGATCCCACTATATAGTCCAGGCTGGCCTTAAAGTCACTGTGTAGTCCAGGCTGGCCTTGAACTTGCAATGATCCTCCAACTTCTACCTTCTGAGTGTGGAAATTACAGGAGTATGCCACCACAGGTGGCTGCTTGTCACTTTTTTAAATGAAATGTTACACTTGTGATCTTCTCACCACATTAGAATGCCAGCCCCATGGGGGAAAAGATGGAACAGACACTCACACTCAGGGAACATTTGCTGCTCCTAACTAGAACGGAGAGTTGGCCATACTGCCCAACCTTTCGTGGTCTCTGTTCTGTGGCCTCAACAAGTGCCCACCACTGCACAGATTCACCAGCCCTTCTATTTAAGCAGCAAAAGGCAGATTAGCCTGAGTTAAATGCTTCCTGTTCAATATAGGAAGTTCAGGGTACAGCAGCAAAAACACTTAGACATTAAAGCTGGAGCCCAGTTTCAGCCCCTTACCTGCCGAGAAGCCATAGACAATCAACCTCCCTCTGAATTTCACCTCCCCAACAGATGCTAGAATAGTGCTCTGGCTCAGGATTTTCCTGAAGAACAAAGGCCATCACAAATATGTTGAGCATTTATTTTTTGCGATAGACTCTTGCCATGCAGCTCAGACAGGCCTTCAACTCACCCTGTAGCCCCAGCTAGCCTCACTCTCCCAGTAATCCCCCTGCTTCAACCTTCTGAGTGCTGGGATCACAGACATGTGCTACCACACCTGGAAAGATCATCACAACCCTAAAAGCCAAACGAAAGAGGGCCATCCTTCTAAAACTCCTTCATATTTTGAGCCGGGCATGATGGAACACACTTGTAATCTGGGCATTCGGGAGGCTGAGGCAGCAGGATCATTGTGAGTTCAAGACTAGCCTGGGCTACAAAGTGAGTTCAAGGCCAACCTGAGCTGCATATGAGAACTTGTTTCAAAAAAACAAAAACAAATAAATAAAATCCTTTGAATTTTAATTACTTATCCAACAAAACATCAACTACCCCAAAACACTTTTAATAAAGCAAAGGTAAATTTTGTCATAAATTTGCTGACCCCCCTTCCCCGTGTCAGGCCCTCCAGTGGGCATAGGATACAAGAGGTGACCAAGGCAAGTCCTGTTCCTCGATCTTGGAGTTGATGAGGAACTTACAATTTGTTCGTACCCCCAAATTCAGAAGAGCATAGTCTCTGCCAAGGAATTCCCATAGCATGTCACCTTCACGTCCTTTCAGACCCTGCTGACCTTTACACCTCAAACAGTGTACTTTTTCTGCATGCATCTGCCTGTCCTGCAAAGGATGGGGATGATGTCATCCTCAAAACTATAAAACCCAGAGCACTAAGCATAGAGCTTGGAGGAGGTGACAGAACATTGGTACCATCTCTCAGATGCCAGTGACTTATGCAAAGAAAAAGAAGAAGACAGTATGCAAAATGGTAGATTAGGAGCAATTCAGTGAAAGAAGAACTTACTGATGGCTGATGAAAGAATGGTAGAGTACATGCAAGCCAACTGTTACATCCGTTCCTCAGCCCCGATCCCACCAGGTGCTGTAGGAACAGCGTTTCTGAAGTGCCTGGCTGGTGCCTTGTCTCCAAAAATTGGTAATTGTGCATTTGATTGTCTGGGAGCTCCCAGAGACACTGGTGCAGATTTGTTTTGGTTTTTGCCCTTGGCTAGCTGCCCATGGAAACACCTACCAACAGATGTAAACACGAAGAATATCTTTTGGGAGCCAGGCATTTAAGAAAAATTTTGAAGCTCTCAATTCAATCCCCAGTAAGAAGGAGGGAAAAAAAGAAAAGCAAGATGTGGTAGTACATGCTTGTAATCCTAGCACTTGAGAGGCTGAGACAGGAGTATCACTACATAGTGAGTTCAGTTAATCTGGAGTACCTAAGAAGACCTCATTTCAAAAAGAATAAAAACAAAAGTTTGAAGGAAAAAAAAAAGAAAAATGTTTTTCAGGTCACTGAACAATTGCAAAGATAATGGTACATAAGCTTTAATGATTGTACCCAGAAAGGTCTACATACTTTGAAAATATCATTTTGAAAAGTCACTGAAAAAACAGCGGCAGTCTTCAACATGCAAGCATTAGCAATCAGTAAGGAAGAAGACAATGAGATTTCCAGCATGAACATGTTATGTAACTTTCAAACTGTTTGGTTCTCAACAAAATTTTGAACAGGATATGTTAGCCTTCCATCACTATAATAGATAATTCAACTTACAAAGAAAAAAAAAATGTTTTGCTCACAATTTTGGAAGTTCCAGTCCCTGGTAAGTTGGCTCCATTCTTTTTACTTTTCATTTATTTATTTTCTTATAATTTTTAGCTTAGTTTTGCTTTTCTGAGACAGTGTCTAACAATGTAGTATAGGCTAGCATTGAACTCATTTCTGTAGCCCAGGCCAGCCCATAACTTACAGAAATCCTTCTACCTCAGCATCCCAAGTGCTAAGATTACAGGTGTGCACCACCACACCCAGTGGCCCATTGATTTGAGGCCTATGACAAAGCAGTCTATTACAGAGAGAATGCACAAGCTGGTCATTTCATTGCAGGAGGCAAATAAAAGCGGAAGGCACCAGGTCCCCAAGTCCCTATCAAGGGCAGCCCACAGTGATGTACAGATTTCCCACTAGGGCTCACCTCCTGCTACCTTCAGAACCTTCTATGGGACCAAGGCTTTAGGTCCAATCTGGACCTTTGGAGGGTAATTAAGATCTAAACTATAGTAACATATAAAGAAAACCATTGGGGAGGGATTGCAAAGAGATCATCCCTGAGACTTGGACTTGGTAAACATTCCTCACAATACTTAAATCAGTTGGTTCAAATGTGCACAATAAACTGAAGAAAACCATAGGCAGAGAACTAAGCAAAAACACAAGAGGAGGGTATGAGCAAATAGAGAATGACAATAAAGACACTGAAAGTGTAAAAAGGAACAAGGGCTGGCAAGATACCTCAGCAGACTAAGCACCTGCTTAGATAAGCACAGGGACCAGGGTTCAATCCCAGGCACCACTTGCTGCACTGGCCCAGCCCCTGGGCATGCTGAGCCAGCCACTGAGTCCAGGCATGGTGGTGCACACCATTAATCCCAGCTCTGGGGAAGCTGAAAACAGGAGGGTCATTATGAGTCAAGGCTGGGTAGTGAGACCCTATCAAAATACATTTTTCAAAAAGGAACAAAATAGAAATTTTGGAGAAATACAGTAGCTGAAATAAAAACCTATACTATACATGCCAAAAGGCTGATTTGAGAAAGAATAAGCAGCAAACCTGGACATGAGGCAAATGAAATTATCTAGGTACAGAAAAGGGACAGAATGAAGGAACATACACAGCTTCAGAGACCTGTGAAATGTCACCAAAGAAACCAACACACAAAATGTTGCATGTGCAAATGGTGCAGCCACTTTGGAAAAGAGTGGGACAGTTTCCTACACTTAAGTATGGGCTTACCATATTGTGTTTGCCCAGCAAATGCACTCCCAAATATCCCCTAACTGATTTGGAAATTTATATGGACACATGTAAATGTTTGTACCAGAGGCAGCAAAGTGGAGATAAAGTTCAGTATACATGAGTTTAGTTAACGGATATTATGCAAATCAAAGACTGCCTGTTTTGAATTTGTTTCTTTCTGACTTAAACCCTCATTTACCCCCAATCAGAGGGGTAGCCTGGAGAATTCTCAAGTGTCTGCTATCTGCTATTGAGGGACTCATCATCCACAGATATCTGTGAGTCCCATGTGTCACCTTGACCTGGCTTCAGAGTTTGCAAATAAAAATGACGTCCGCTGAAATCTGAACTTCAGATAAACAACAGATAACTAGTTAAGTATATCCATGTAATATTTGGAATACACTTGTGCTAAAACAATTCTTGATTTTTCTGCCATTCAAATGTAACTAGGCCTCTTGTATTTTATCTGTCAATCCATGCATATTCTCTTTGGCCAGCTTTAAAAATAAAACCCCAAGCATCAGGGACAAAGTCTCTGTCACCTCAGTGGATCATGTTCCACTGCCAAAACACTGAATATGGACACAGGTGAGGAGAGGTAGGGAAACGGAAGGCCACTTTACGAGATTGCCACCAACTTGTTCTGCACTGCAGGGCTGGGAAGTGCTATGCTTGGGCTTGCTGGAGCAATTCTCAACTTTGACTGTGCATTGGGAGCACAACAAAAATTAATGCTTGGGGGCTGGTGAGATAGCACAGTGGAATAAGTGCTTGCCTGGCAAGCGCAAGGTCTGAAGTTTAATCCCCAGTATCACCAAAGAGAAAAAAAATTAATGCTTGGGTCTGGCCTGGTCTTGAGGGAATGTTCAAAGCTTCTTTAGTGGTGGTCCTCCTTAATAGTCAAGGCTACTACTTTCCTGGTGCTTATACGCCACCCAAAGTTAGTGGTGCAAATCATTGTTCTGTAGGCTGACAGAGTCTGGCAGGCAGCATTTCTCGGTCCTGTGGGATCATCTGGTAAACTTCTCCATACACATGTCCAAACTTCAAATGCCATCTCAGTGGGGCAGGCAGCTGAAGAACCTATGGGACGTGTGACTAAAACAATGTGAACGTGTATTTTTGTAATGTGTTATAATAAAAGGCTCTTTGCCATTATTCCACCTTACAGTGCTCCTCCTTATTGGCAGGACACTTATCTCAACCTTCTCTTCACTTTCTGAAGCATTTCTGAAAGTTCTCTTCTGTATCTTTAGTTGTGCTGGCATGGTTGCCTCATTGTCCTGAATTGATTCCAACTATTTCCTGTCATGGCCATTTTGACTCTCTGAGGAAGAGCCGGAAACTGCAGAGTGGCAGATTCAGCGACGGGTGGATGAGGACGCAGCATGATGTTTTCACAAACCTACATTTCTAGAAGATGGCATTGGGCAGCTTCATTCATGGTATTTTTATCATACCTGGTAGAGACACTCAGGAAAGAGGGCTTCCAGAGCTGCTTCAGAAAGTGGCAAGAACAATGGGCTAAGTGGGTTAGAAAAGATGGGGAACATTTTGAGGACTAATGAAATGGATCTTTTACTGTAGTAAAATATTTTTAAAATTTAAGCACTCCCTATATGTGGACCACATGGTGGCACATGTGACCTGAGCTTTCTTACAGCAGGGAGGCTGGATCCCAGGGGAAAGCCAAGAGGAACTGGTACCACTTCTGCTAACACAGCCTGGAAAGTCATGCGGCATCATTTTAGCCACATTCTTTTATTAGAAGCAAATAGCTAAACCTAAGCATATTTGCTACATACAGCATTAGCCTTCATCTCTTGATTGGACAAACTGTGATGCTGTGTCTCAAAAAAATAAGAAAAGGGCTATTGTTGTAGCTTGGTGACTAGGCCCTGGGTTCAGTCTCCAGTAACTAAAAAGATGAGCAAGAGGGAGAGGAAAGAACAGGTACAAAAAACAAAGAAGAAGAAAAGGAAAAAGAGAAAGGGAAAGACTTTATCTCTGTCTGTGGAGAATGATAAAGCCAGAAAGAAACTGAGCATACAAGCACCTAGTTAGTGGGTAAGTGGTTACTTTTAGGCATCAGCTGAACTCCATTAAGGGATACCGGATAGCTGACAAAACATTTCCACCTGATGGTGAGAGAGTTTCCAGAAGAGATTAGCATCTGAGCTGGGAGAACATGAAAATCAAGGAAGATCCACCCTCATCAGCCTTGGCCATCCTCATTCTAGCCTCTGAGGGCCCAGATAGAGCAAAAGGTCAGGACCAGGCCCCATGAGACTCGCCTTTAATGCCAGCACTCTGGAGGCTGAGGCCAGAAGATTGCCAGGAGTTTGGGGTCGGCCTGGACTACAAAACAAGACCCTGTGGAAAGAAAGACAGAGAGGTGGGGGGTTGAG
>PVJA010024239.1:8798-32177 GCA_004027025.1 Myocastor coypus
AAAAAAAAAAAAAAAAAAAAAAAAAAAAAAAAAAAAAAAAAAAAAAAAAAAAAAAAAAAAAAAAAAAAAAAAAAAAAAAAAAAAAAAAAAAAAAAGACACTGGGTGGAAATCATGGAAAGAAAATTTGTAACTTCAAGTACTACCCCAACACCTTAGCCAACTCCCCCTAGGAATTAGATATTTTTTTCCCTGGGAAATTAGAGCACAAATATCAGCATATCTTAGGTCTTAGGGGAAGATAGGAAAGAGGTCCTTTACTAAAGACAAGGAGACAGTAAGAATCTGAGTAACAACAGAAAGTCCCTCGGTCCCACCCCTCTGGCTTTCAGCGTTAAAGCACACAGGCAGGAGGCAGGCAACTCCTGTGATAGAAGCTCAGATTACAAAGAAAGATCTCCAGAGGCTGATCTTTGGAAATGTTTTGTTCTCCAGGGCTTCAAATGCTGACGGAGTCTTCCCCAGTGTGACAGCAAAGAGAAGTGGTAGGATTATTAAAAGGTGGGATCTAGGGAAAGATGACTAGATCACGGGCCGCCTCCCCCAAATAATTAGTAATGGTCTCACAGCGGTAGGTTAGGTCCCTCTAGGCTGGGGTTTGTTTACTTTGCGAACAGATTGCCTCTTGCTTCCTCTCTTGGCACGTGACCCCCCCCCCCCACTCTCCTTTCTGTGTCTCTTGCAAGAGCAATGCTACCTATTCTGAGGCCCTCACTCAAAGCTGAAGACAGTGCCATGGATTTGGGCTGGAAGACATTTCTTTGTGAAGCGTCTAATCTCAGGTGTTTTGTTATATCAACACAAAACAAAGTATGACAGGCAGCATATTACTTAATCTCCCTAGAGCAGATCCTACTACTAAACAAGCGCTATCTTCATGCCTTTCAGTGAGTGTTTTAATATCTCACTCTTGAAGCTCCAGTGGAATAACTGGTTAGTGCATGGTACTTATATAATATCTCACTCTTAAGTGTGGTCACCTGAATATCAGTAGATATTTGAGGGAACTCGCCTATGTAGGAGACACCAAACAAAGCATACAAGAAAAAATTTTAAAAGAACTTGGAGAAAATAGATGTAATAGAAAGAGTAAAATGAACAACCTTAGTATCCTCAAAGAAATGGGAAAAGATACCATGTCTATTAAACAAAAGTAGGATATTATGAAGGAATAATCAGAGAACACAAAAATGTCCCTGAAAACTTAAAGTATGGCAGTCAAAAGTATAAAGATAAAAATCTCTCTAAGCATTGATGAAAAAGACAAAAAATAAACAATAGAAGAGATTTTTAAAAATTATAGGGCAAGTCGGGCGTGGTGGCGCACGCCTGTAATCCCAGCACTCTGGAGGCTGAGGCAGGAGGATTGGTGCGAGTTCGAGACCAGCCTGGGCCACGAAAGTGAGTTCAAGGCCAGCCTGAACTGCATAGTGAGACCCTGTTTCAAAAAGACAAAAAAAAAAAAAAATTATAGGGCAAATCCAGAAAGTACTACATCTGAATAACATTGATTCAAAGCCAGGAGGCATATAGCTCAGTGGTAGAGCACTTGCCTATCAAGAGAGAGGCCCTAGGTTCAATCTCCAGCACTAACAAATACTAGGTGAATACTGTAATGGGAGCTCAAGGAAGAGAGACTGGGGAGAACTCAGTGAAGAAAATTATTAGAGAATATAGTTCAAAACATATAATGACATTATTCACCAGACTGAATATGACCATTGTGTACCTAAATAATAACTATAAAAGGTTTATGAATTCCCATCATTTTATATTATAATTATACTGGGAATTAAGGGAAGACTGTAAAGGTGTCCAGAGAAGGAAGAAAGAGGAGGAAATAAAGGAAGAAACAGTAGTATCTGAGGAGTGGGGAATAGGATGGCATCAGACTCATCAGCCACATAATTATAAGACAGTAGCATAATACTAACTTTAGTATGGTGAAATGATGCAGTGTTCCACACCCAGCCAAAGTGTCAGGCCTAAGGATTAAAGAATGACAGTTTTAGTCATTCCCCATCTCAAAGTTTTTCTATTATAAAATCAAGATGTTGGACTGGGAAGATAGCTTGGCAGTCTAAGTATCTGCCTGACAAGTTCAAGGACCCAGGTTCAATCCCCACACTGCCTACTATGCCGGCCCCTCACCATGCTCCCCACTGAGACTGGGCATGGTGGTGGCACATGCCTAAAATCCCAGAGCTGGTAAAACTAAGACAGGAGGGTCAACATGAGTCCGAGCTGTATAGTGAGACCCTGCACCAAACAAATAAATCTTTTTAAAAAATCAAGATGTCTTATTAAAAGTATATATGACAAATATTGGAAAAATGATGAAAGGACTTCAATCAGAGCTGTAGTCTCTGTGGGCTGAGGGTGGAAGTATAAAGGTGGAGGAGCGCAAGCCTTCTTTAGAAGTATAGGGCAGCTTGATTTTGACTACAGACACATAAATAAACATTTATAAAAATTAAGCCTACAGAAAGAAAAAAAAATGCGTAGAGAAGAAATGGAAACCTCACCGACAAGCATCAGTTCCCAGAAAGAATCTTCAGAAACACTAAGGGACAAACAGTGGGAAAAGTGGACGTGGCCTAAAACTGCCTCGTCTGCACACTGTCCCTGAGCAGTGCCTGGGCTGCAAGGTCCTGTACACAGACCCTGTGATTCTTCGTGGTGTAGGCCTGAATTCCTCAATCAGCAAGTCCCACTCCTGTCCATTTTGTCCACCGTTTTACCAGCACTGGAATTTTCTGGTCTGTTCAGAGAAAGTCATACATTGCTGATGGATTCACTGAAAAAAAGAGAAACAAAAGTTATTGTTGGGCTGGGGAGATAGCTCTGGAGAATAAGTACTTGCCTGGCAAAAACAAGGGTCTGAGTTCAATCCCTGGTTCTGGAAAAAAAAAAGTTATCTTCAACCAGCTGGCTAGGGGCCCGGCAGGATGGTTCAGTGGTCTAAAATGCATGCTTAGGAAATCTTGGGCGGCTGCAGGGATCGCGGTTTGATCCCCAGTACCACATGCTGCGCCAGCCCTGCCCTCAGGGCAGGCTGAGCCGGCCATAAAAATAAATAAATAAACAACCAGCTGGCTAGGGAAGGTCCAAATACAACATCTGGAAAAAAGAAGTCTATGAACTCCAATGGACTGCTTTTCTGGAAAAAAAAAGTATCTTTTAACTGCTATCAGAATCAGCCGGGCAGATTGGGCCAGAGATGGAAAAGCAGCCCACAGAGAAGAAATGTCCAGCACATTGTGATACAGAGGAAATACTGTGCCTGTTCCCTGTCCTGATGAACAGATTGTGACAAGAAGATGAGGGAGTGCTTGCCTGCTCCAGATAAGGCATGGAGCAGGGAGCCAGACAGCCAGGGAATGGGCCCGGGTCATGGGATGGGTGCGGGCTCACAGGAAAGACAACCTCACCCAGCAAGAAGGGTGGGGGTGAGGGCGTGGTACAGCCTGTTTCGAAGAGTGATTTGGAGAAAGCTAGAGATGTTAACAGAAAAGTGAGACTATGTGTGACAGAAGGTATAAAAGCAATCACAGCTTTTCACTTTTTTTTTTTTTTGAGTGTTTAAGATTTCTGCCTTTATTTACTTTCATGCATTTCGTTCACAGTTCCTACTGTAGTAACATCAGTGCCATGAAAATTATTTTGATACATTGCATGCATATGGTGCTAGTCCACGTCATTATATGCACTGACTTCTATCACCACCAGACCAAGAGGGAGAATTCTCACCACCAAAATCTTCCTCAAGCTACCCCTTTGAAGCCACACCTACCACTCCTCTGTCCAGACTGTGCTTAGTCTGCCAACCACTAATTTTCTTTCCCACTCCATAATTTTGTCATGTGAAGAATGTAATATAAATAGATTCATATAATATGTGGCCTTTTAAGTAGACTCCTGTCACTCACTGCAATATATTTGAGGTCCATACAAGTTTTTCATTATCAATAACTAAGCAGAATAACTTTGTAACTAGCCACTTATGGAACAATATTTTAGTTATTTCTACTTTAGGACTATTATAAGTAAAGCTATAATGTGTTTTGTGTCCAGGTTTTGTATGAATAGCACAAGTTTTCACTAACCCAGGATAAATTTTCAGTAGTGTAGTTGTTGGGTTATATGAAATACGATTGGAAAATATGATGATTGCTTAAACTTGCAAAATATCTATTTTGCAGTAAAATAGATATTTTAAAATATCTAATAAAAGACACATCACCATTAGTCTACTTCAAGATCCTCATCTGTGCTTTGAATATACTTACCCATATTCTTGTCGCTTTCTGAAGCAGTTCTGAAGATCCTCTTTCATGAGTGTCTTTAGTTGTGCTGTTGTAGCTGCCTCTGTATCCTCAATCTATTCTACATATTTGGCTTTCATAGTCAATTTGACTTTGGAGAAGAGCCAGAAGTACCACTTTGACAAGCCTGGTGAATAAGGTGAATGAAGACACTGTAAATTTCCAACAAGCCCCCCTTTCCATTTGATGGTATGCAGCATCGCTGTATGCTTGGTCTGCCCTCACAGACACAAAGGACTTCCAGAGCTACTTCAGGAAGAGGCAAGAACAATGGGATGAGCCTTTTAGAAGGGCTATTTGTTGAAGAGGATGAATGACAATATATCTGTTATTATAATCAATTTTTAAAATTTAAACATTCACCATGTATTATGGTCATACCTCACATAATAAGAGTGTGTTTAGGTGTTTTAAAACATTGTCATACTATTATCTAGAGTACTAGAGTATTAGCTTCCATTCTCACCAGCAACTGCATTTTATATATATATATATATATATATTTTTTTTTTTTTTTTAACAGGGTCCCGCTACTGACTCATAGTGATCCTCCTGCTTCTACTCCCAAGTGCTGGGATTACAGGTGTGTGCCATCATGCCTGGACTCTGCATTTGGTATATTTATCTTTTCTTTCTTGTTTTTCTCCCCTGAGATTGAACCCAGGACCTTTGCACTGAACTACATCCCAGCAACTCCTGCCCTTTGAATTACTTTTGTTTTTCTTTTTTCTTTTTTTCCAGGATCTTGCTGAATCATTGCACAGGCTGGACTCAAACTTATGATTCTCTTATCTTAGCTTCTCAAAGTGCTGGGATAATAGTTGCATGCCAACATGACCAATTTATCTTCCCTTTAAATTAAAAAAAAAACTTTATGTGTGTATAGAAAAACTATGTAAATTCAAAGCATACTGAGACACTGTTAACATAATACCTAATTTTAAGACTAGAGCATTACTAAGCCTGTTTCTACCCCTCTGCCTTCCCCACCAACCCAGCACCCACAGTTCTGATAGTATACTCCAGTTCTCTGGGTGAAATCTCTGTTTTCAGTACTTGTCCATTTGCACTGCATAAATACATATGGATGGCTAATTGAAAATACCAACTTGGGGTGGGGGGCTGGTGAGCTAAAGCACCTGCTTAGGCAAGCTTAAGCAGGCACAGGGACTTCAATTTGATCCCTGGCACCACATGCTGTGCCAACCCCACCCCTCAGGCTGGCTGAGCAGGCCAGAATCTACGTATAGTGGTGCATGCCTATAATACCAGTGCTGGGGAGGCTGAAAGCAGGAGGCTCACATCAAGGGTAAGCTGTGGAGTGAGACCCTTTAACAACCAAATACATTAAAAAGAAACAGAAAATACCAACTTGGGCTTGGGAGATAGCTTGGAGGCATAACCTGCCTGGCAAGTGCAAGGTCCTGATTCCACATGTCATCCACAGTAGTACATGCTATACTAGCCCCAGAACCCTGAGTGCACCATGCCCACTCCAGAACCAGGAGTAGTGGTGCATGTCTGTAAGCCTGCAATCTTAGCACTAGGAAGGCTGATGCAGGAGGATCACTATGAGTCTGAACTGTGTAACTGTGTAGCAACACCCTGTATCAAAAAAAAAAAAAAAAAAAAAAAAAAAAAAAAAATCTGAGCCTGGAGCAGGAAGATATGTGTAGCCACCTCTCACAAGCCCACACAAGTCTACTTCTGCACCCTGAACCCAAAATTAGCATTTGTCATTCTAGGAAAAACATGTGTGCCTGTGCATAGCATATACACCTGGTAGCAATGGGCCCATAGGAGACACAAGTCCTAATCCCTGGGCCTGTGAATGAGACTGCATGTGAAGACACTGGAGGTGGGATCAAATGTAAAATAGTGACCATTACTGGACAAGAGCAAGGAAATAAATAGGAAAGAGAGGGGCAGTAGGGATGGTATCAAGGGAATAGATATGAGCAAGACAGGTGCATTGGCCCCCATGTGAAACTAGGATGAGGGAGAGAGGGTGATGGGGGTACAAGTGATCCAAGGACATTAGGTGCATGAGTGAACCTGCCAGAATGAAAGTGCACATATCTGCATTGCCTATAAGAGTGACATTCCTGGGGCTATCCAGATGCATCCAAAACATGACAGTGTCCTAATTGACTGCAGCAGAAAAGGCAGTGTGACTATGGAGGCAGATGTTAGAGTGATGTGCCCAAGTCTGGTGGCCACAAGAAGCTGGAAGAAACAAGAAGTGCATTCTTTCCTAGGCCCTTGGGAGCAACCACAGCCCTGCCAATACTTTGATTTTTAGCTCAGTGGAACAATTTCAAATATCTGGCCTCCAGAACTGTAAGAAAAGAATAAACCTTTTTTTTTCCTTTTTTTTTGGACACAGGGTCTCACTCCAGGTGGATATTGAACTCACTATGTAGCCCAAGCTGGCCTCAAGCTTGCAGAATTCCTCCTGCCTCAGCCTACTGAGTGCTGGGTTTATAGGTATGAGCCACCACCCCTGAATAATCTTTGGTTTCAAGCCACCAAAGTCATAGTCATTTGGTACAGTCACAAGAAACTAACACACACACACACACACACAAACACACACACACACACACACACACACAGTAGTGTTTCCTGTTTGTGCATATTACTAAGCTATCCATATATCTAGCTCATGGAGTAGGTTTTATTTTTATAAAACTACTACATAGATTCTGGCACTTGATTTTTTTTTTCACTCCACATTATTCTTTTTTTAAATAATTTTTTATTTTATTTATTTTTTTTCTTATTTCAGAACCCTTATTCGTTTATTCACTCATTTTTATGGCCAGCTCAGCCTGCCCCTAGGTCAGGACAGGTGCAGCATGTGGTGCCAGGGATCAAACTGCGGTCCCTGAAGCTGCCCAAGCTTTCCGAAGCAGGCGCTTTAGACCACTGAGCCATCCCGCCGGGCCCCTCCACATTATTCTTGAGATTTATCTATTTTAGTTCATGTAGCTGTGACTTATCATTTTCATTGCTGAAAAATACTCTATCATGTATCATACTTACACACTCTCAGTAGGATTTTGGTTGATATATCTTATTAGATTAAGGAAGACTGTTTTTCCCCCAAAACAGAGATTGTAAGAAGTCATATTTCTATGTTCTTTCACTCAAAATAGGTGAGAGACCAAAATCATGGAGGATAAACTGAACTAAATGTGATACGATTATGGGATTTGAAATACCCCACCAAGAATAAGCATGAGTCACCCCGCCAGCAGGGAGTGAGTCCAGTAAAGTGAACTGGGATGTGATATGGGCAGGGTCTTATCCTCCTCAACTTGGAAAAGTGCTTGTTCTCAGGAGACAGGGGCCTGTTCCACTACTCCGGCTCCAGCTCATACCCCAGAAAGCTCATGACAAGAGAGCAGGACAAGGCAGGGCCACGTTGGTCAACAGAAGAGCTGTTGGAGTCTGGAAGGCTGGCCTGCTACACAGTGACTCACCCATGTGACAGTGACCTGCTTGGATGATAGCCAAGAGTAAGACGACCTCAAAAGATATGTAATTATGGCTGAACAAAAGACACCGACTTTCCCTGAAAATCCAGGAAGACTTGGACATGAGGGAATCAGAGTGAGCCATGGAGCTCAGCCTGGGGTAAAATAGGTGAGTGTTCATGTAATGTTTTTGCCTTCCTCTTGGGAAGTTTGCTCCAGACTGAGTCTTGCCTGACGGGCAGATGAGTCAGCTCCCGGATCTGTGGCTATCTAGCCCTTGCTAGTCAACCACCCATTTTTTTTTTCCCATCACTCCCCACACAGGTGAGTCCAATCCACATTTGCTACTAAAAGACTCCTGTTAAGGTTTGTGTCTAGCTATCCCCCCAAAGCTTCATGTAGTCATGGGACAGACTTCTAGACTTTGTGATTAATTCATGATCCAGTGCTAGGACTATGGGTGTGAGGACTGCTAGATTTATGGGATTACTTTCCAAATTAACACTCTCTTTGGTTTTCACATAGCAACTGGCAAATCCAAAGGAAGGTGTATTTCTTCATTTGATCCTAGCCAAAAGGCTGATAAGTGAAGGGAAGTTTCATTTTTTAATTATGATATATTCCCTCTACCTTACAGCATCACATCCACCCTCCCTTGAGTCCATGAGAGTTTCATATAGAGGCCAACTCCTCCCCATGACTCCACAGGCAAAGCCCTGAGGGACATGGCTTCATACTAAGAGGACACTGGTCTAGGCAGGTGGCCAGCAGAGTGCAGTGGGTTGGCAGTGAACACCTTCACTGCTTTCCAGGCATAGGCTTTCTTGTGGCACTGCCCCTGGGGCCAGGAAGCTATTTGAACTTATCCCTCACCATCATCCTTCCCACATATTCCGCTATTTAGTATCTGCTTGACTTCCAGTTTTGATCATTTTTTTTTCTTTTGCCTTTTGACCACCTAACTTTGCATAAAACATATTCCAAAGACTGGGTAAAAATCTTGAGAATAAATGTGTGTAGAAAGAAATAAAATTATAAGGTCACCTCCACTATCTTCATTCTCCTTATCTCTTAGCATTTCAAGACAGCCTAAGATAGTCTACATGCTGCAACTGTGCTTATGAACTACCTACTCAACAGCTTTTCCCTCCAGAGTCTAGTGACAAACACTCCAGACACCGGTGAATGCTCAGGGCTCCCAGTGTCCCATGCAAAGACCTTTTGTCACACTATTGTCATGGTTTTGGAGGTGAAGTTGAATATGTATTTCTGTTAGTGCCTCAGCAGGATATTTAACAGGTCCTTTCTGGCTTGTCAGGTGACAAATTTGAAGATCTTTGCCAATGACTGTCAGCAGTCTTTATTTTCATAATCACAGACCCAGACAATAAACCCATTTGTAAGGCAATGCCTGATGTCTCTAATAGAAACGATAAGATTGGGGATGCTGCCAAGAGCTCCCAACATTTCTAGATCTACTTAAAAATCTGTGGCTTTTTACAAAGCACAAAAGGAAACACTGAAGTATCCAAAATCAATAGAAAAGAATGATAGATAGGGAAATAGAACTGGGTAGCACAAAGGAAAAAGAAATAACAAAGCCAAAGGTTACGGAGTGACTGCTTTCTAATTTGTCTTCATAAGAAGGAAAAAGAACTGAAGGAGAAGTTGGCAAGTCACAGTGAAAACGTCAAAACCGTTTAATATTCTAAGACTGCCACACACTGTCTTGCACAATGTTAGAGGAAGTGAAGTTGAAATTGAGAATATTTTCACAAGTCTGAGCCAGCCAGAAAACCAGAGGAAAATACTTTTAAATTTGGGAAAATTACAAGCCTGCTATTTGACATTAGTTGGAGAAAAACATCAAACCTCAGAACTTATTCTGAGAACTGGAACAAGAGAGGTACCCTAAGCCCTGTGCCTGCCAAGGGACGATGGATCCCACTGGACATAGAAGCGTTACTGACAGAGCTATCGGGATGTCCTTGCTGAAGGGAACTGACACTGTCCAGCGGCTCACACTTCTGTTCCCCAACTGCACATGCAGGAGGCTGAGGCCAAGAGAATCAACTCTGCGGACTAAGGACTGTGGCTCTGTGGACAGTGGATGGGAGAGGATGGAGAGGCAGGTCTAGGCTATAGGCACGGGCACTGCACCCCAGTTAAATGAAAACCAAAAAGGTTATTACTTTGAGAAAGAAAAGTGGGCCCAAACTGTTCTCAGACAATGAAGTATATTATTAAAATATAGTAAATTTGTGTGGTACTGGCACATGGATAGTCCTAGAGCTCAGTAAAGCAGACTGGAAGAACCAGAAAGAACCAAATATGAATGGAACTCTGGCAGTCAGTTGACATTCACATTAGTGAGCAAATGGTTCACTTAAAAGATGATATGGGTAGCCCTCTAGTCAATAGTAAAATCTAGGGGGCTGGAAGACTTAGAACTATGCAATTACTAGAAGTAAAGACTTTCACTTTTTGTCACCTAGTATAGAAGACTTAATGAAGGCTCAGAAATCATGAAAAGCAAAACTGGCAAACTTGACTGGAAGAAAAGACAACAGTCAGTATGATGATTCTCTGCATGAGTCAAAAGAAATGGGATAGGCCAGGGAGGCATTTGTGGTTCATTTTAGGAGAAAATCCATATATAATAGAATACTATTATCACTCATTGTTAGGTGGGAACTTATGAGGCTCCAGAGAAATGGGGACTCTCCTATGGATGGTGGTCATGTAAATTTGTTCCACTCTCTGGAAAACAGTTTGGGAAATCTCTTCAAATTATAATTGTATCAACATTTAGTTCTAGAAATTTCACTCTGAGGAATTTAATGTATATTCATATATATATATATATATATATATATATATATATGTGAGATAAAATATGTGTAGGGATCTTATTTGTTGCATCCTTTATACAGGTTAAGTATCTCTGATCAGAAATGTTTGAGGCCAATGTTTCAGATTTCTATATATTTTATTGGCCAAGAAGCTCTAATCCAAAAATTGTAAATCTGAAATTTGTTGAGTATCATACCAGTCCTCAAAGAATTTCAGATCCTGGATTCTCTTTCTTTCTTTCTTTCTTTCTTTCTTTCTTTCTTTCTTTCTTTCTTTCTTTCTTTCTTCCTTCCTTCCTTCCTTCCTTCTTTTTTTAAAATTTATGTATCTTGTACAAGGTCTTACTATGCAGCTCAGACTTGTAGTGATCCTACTGTTTTCAGTCTCTCCGGTTCCCCAGTGCTGGGATTACAGGCGTGCACCACCATGACTGGCCTCGGTGGCTGGCTCAGTGGTCCTAGGGGGTGGCCCCACCACATTCAGTACCAGGGATTATTGAGTTTTCGACTTAGACAGGCTCACCCTGTAATAGAAGACTGAACACTTGTCCATCAGTTCCAGGGAAGAAGGGTAATAAACATTTCTATATCCAGTCAGTGAGAAACAATGTAAACATTATCAAGATAGTCAAGTTTTCAGAATTAATTTACAGATTTGAACATATCCAACCCCAAAAATCAAGTATCTACTTTCTATTCAGAATAAAACCAAATGATTTTGTAAGTTGGAGTGGAATAATAAAGAAGTGAAGCAACTTTCGAAAAGAAAGAGACCGAATATGATAATAGCTAAAAAATAGGCTTTGACATCCTGTTGGCCTGTGTGTGACATCAACCCACCATTTACTAGTCTGTGGTATGGACCATAATCCAAGTTCTACACACATTTCATTACATGATGTAAGTCATGGGAGGATCTTTGTTTTGTGTCTAGTAAGTGCTCAAAAAACACAGATTTTCTTCTACCTCTGCCATCACCTTATTATTATTATTATTATTATTATTATTATTATTATTATTTTGTCTTTTTGAGACAGGGTCTCGCTGTGCAGTTCAGGCTGACCTTGAGCTCACTTTTGTAGCCCAGGCTGGCCTCGAACTTGCACTGATCCTCCTGCCTCAGCCTCCCAAGTGCTGGGATTACAGGTGTGCACCACCACACCTGGCGCCTCATTATTATTAAGATAAATAATGAATCACTCATATTACCAACTATGATAATTAAATCACTATGTTGTTGGCACAAGACCAAGGAGACACAGAACAACACAGTCCAGTTAATGAGAAAGAGATCATAGAATGTTAAAGAGTTTGATGAATCCCATAGGAAGCCCCACAAATTAGAGAGGCAGAGAAGCATTAAACAAGTCTTGATTAATCAATTAATCAATAATAGTGGGATGTTGGTTAATCGACTGATTATAAATCAATTTAGAATCTCACCTCATACTAAACATAGAATTAATTTCATTATAATTCTAAAGAGTCAAAAATTTAATCTTTTATTTTGAAATAATTACAGACTTATAGGAAAAGGCCAACATACTACAAAGAGCCCTGGACACCCTCCTCCCCTCCTCCTCTTTTCCCCAACTGTAACATCCTATAGTTACAGTATCAAATATCAAGACCAAGAAATGCAATATTACTATTAGCTAAACTACACATTTTACTTGGTTTCCATCCTTTTTAAAACCTGATGTGTGTGTGTGTGTGTGTGTGTGTGTGTGTGTGTGTGTGTGTGTGTACTTCTATGCAATTTAAAAATAAACTTCATGGAGTTAGGGATGTAGCTCAGTGGTACAACACTTGCTTAGTACATACAAGGCTCTGAGTTCAATTCCCAACCCTGAAAATATCTAAATATTCATTTATTTTTTATTTGCTTATTTAAAGTCCATAGCTGTCATGGGCTCTGTTCCTGGTGTCGCACATCCAAAGGGCAGGTACAAACATG
Source organism: Myocastor coypus (assembly GCA_004027025.1). Lineage (NCBI taxonomy): Eukaryota > Metazoa > Chordata > Mammalia > Rodentia > Myocastoridae > Myocastor > Myocastor coypus. Next base: position 21,410 of record PVJA010024239.1, read on the forward strand.
ATGAGACCTGTCCTCCATGGCAAGTCCACGCAGAACAACTTCTCTGACCTCAGTTGGATCCAGCATGCTTTGCCTACTCGTCCCAGCCTCCCCTACCCCTTGATAAATGCTCTTTTTACTGTCTCTATAATTTTGCTTTTTTCAGAATGTCAGCTGTAGGCTGATCATCCACTGTCTGAAAATCTAAAGTTCTCCTAAATCTACAACTTTGGGCACAGACATGATACCACAATGGGAAATTCCACGTGACTTCCCAGTGACAAGGTCACAGTCAAAATGTAGACTCAATGATTTATAGGATAAAGTTGCCATGAGGCTATGTATAAGGTATAAACAAGCATAAATAATGTGAAGACTGCAATCTCATCAGAAAATATCTCTTATAAATGCAAATATTCCAAATCCCCCCCCCCCCAAAAAAAATCCAAAACTGAAAACAATCCTGGTCTCAAGAGTTTTGGATAGGAGCCAGGGAGGTAGCTTGGCGGTCTATGCTCCTGCTTGATACATACAAGGACCTGGTTGGATTCCCATTATCCTATGCCATGCCAGCCCTGTGCTGTGTAGTGCTGGCCACTGAAACCAGGCATGGTGTGCATGCCTGTAATTCCAGCCCTGAGGAGGCTGAGACAGGAGGATCACTATGAGTCTGAGCTATGTAGCAAGACCCTGTATCAAATCAATCCATCTTTAAAAAAAAAAAAAAGAATTTTGAATAAAAGATTATAAATCTATGGTAGAATTCCTCAGTATACAGCCTTTTCAGATTGACTTTTCCTTAGTAATGTGCATTTAGATTTTACCATGTCTTTCTGTAACTGGATACCTTGTTCCAGTACTAAATAATATTCCATTGTCTAGTAGTATTATAATTTATCTATTCATTCATCTTCTGAGGGACACATTTTGGCAATTATGAATAAAGGTATTGTAAAAATCCAGGTACAGGGCTAGGGAGGTATCTTGGCAGTCTAAGTGTCTGCCTGGCAAGAGCAAGAGCCCAGGTTCCACCTCTGTGCCTCATGCCGTGAGCTTTGGTCCGCTAGGAAAACACTTTCAATGCGGGGGGCAGCAAGTGTCTGGGACAGGCAGCCCAGGAGGGTCCTGCCCAGGCTCATCTTGCCACCTGGCCTCCTGCCTTCACCAGCTCCCTGTTTCCCATCTCCCTTCCTGCTGTGAATGACAGGAAGGAGCTGGAGTCCTAATCCAATAAATATTTACCAGATTGCCCTGCTGCTCGCTGGCCTTGCCTGGAAGGGACTTGCCTTTCAGGGGATACTTGGCCAGGCACGAGGCATGATCTGGGAGTCTGGAGAACTGGATCTGTGTGTCAGCATTGTGGCTCACCAACCACAGGCCCACAGAGAAGTCCTGGGTCCTGCCCTATGCCTCAGTTTCCTCTTCTGCAGAACAAGGATAATGATGTCTGCTTCCTGAGCATGAGGGGGCAGAGGGCGCAAACTAAGGCACCACAATGCTGTGCCATGGAGGAGAGGGTGACAGCCACATAGGCTGGACCTCAGGGCTAGTGGCGGGACCCCCAGCACCCCTGCTCAGGAGGGAACAGGGCTGGTTGCTACTGCCAGGACTGGACTCTGGCAGCAAGCTGGCCCCATGGAGCACTACTTGTTTGGCTGCTCTGTGGAAGCCTCTCTGGTCCACATTCACATCCCTTCCCCACCTACCAGCCATGGCCTTCACAGACTCGGCCTGGTGAGGAGGCTTTTGCCTCTGGCTATGCCCACCTGGGCTGTGACTGCAGGAGCTGAGCTTTCTGGGATTTATGTTTATTTCTAGAACCCAGACCCCAGAGTGCCCCATGGAACTAGGTATGTCACTCCATCTGCCCAAATCCAAATGTGGGGTCCTTGGCTATAACTAATGAGTAGCTAAGATGAAACCAAGTCGTAGTCTTTTTAATTTTATTTTTGGCCCCAGGGATTGAACTCAGGACTTTGCACTTGCCAGGCAGATGCTTATGCCACTGAGCTATCTATCCCCAGCCCCAAGCCATACTCTTGCCAACCACCTGAGGGCTGCTTGGCCTGACAGGGAGCAAGGGGATTGAGTGAGACAAGCTTCATGCTGGGTATGCCTGGAAGGGAAGACCTGGTCTGAGGGTGCACATTCAGGGGTCTGCAAGACTGGGTGAGATTGCCCGAGGTCTGGGGCCTAGGGCTTCCTTTCACCCTCTGGCTGGAAAATGCACACTCCTTCCACAGACTGCAGACTTCTGGCCATGGCCAGTGCCCTGGGTTCTTCTGGATGTAATACTCCGCCTCTGGAGAAAGGCCCAGGGCAGGGCTGGCACTGCAGCACTGTGCCTTCTGCTTTATCCTGGGCCCTCCAGTGCTGTCACTGGGTTTTGCACTCCTCAGCAGCTTCCAGTGCCAAAGGTCCCACCTTTTGGGGAAAAGAGCCCTGTGTGAGCTGCATGGTGACCCCAGGATGGCTTAACAGAAGGAGCAGCTGACTCAGGTTAGAATGACAAACTCAGTTAGGCTAGAAAAGTTTGAGCCCGTGCTCCAATTTGTGACTGGTGTGACACTGTAGCGGAAATAGACTGTGATCTCTCTCCAAACCCTGGCGTGTGTTTGGGGACAGTCACATTTCCTGTAAATACCATTTGCATGGACAGGAACTAAAGGCAAATCAACCTGATTGTCACTGTCAGAGAGTCACTTCTAGATTTTTATCCATTCAGACTGGGGCCTGGAAGAGGTCTTCCCAGGGCCTTAGCTTTGGTACAGTTTTCTCTGTCAGTAGGGTCAGATTTGTCTCCAGCTGCAGTTGGGCCCTGTCCTATAGTTTCCAACACAGCTGGGGCAGGTAAGCAAGTTCTTGTTTTTTAAATCCCTGTGCCAGTTCTTCTTGGGTCCCATTCTGAGCCCTTGGCCAAAGCTGGAGAGTGTGCCGCATGGTCAGCTTTCATGGCCCTGCCCTGTGTATAAACTGGAAATCTGAGAGCTGCAGGGTGTATCTTCTTCAAGCAATAAAAGCTCTTAACACACTCCTTAGTGAAAGACACTCAACCGGAAAAGTAGTAAACTCCCACAGAGGAGGGTTCCAGTGCTTGGGCTGCCCAGTCACCAGCACCAGAGTGCTTTGTGCCGGTCACAGGCATAGGAGAGATGAAAGCAGGGTTTCCAAAGAGCATGTGGATTTGGGAAGCAGGACATGCCAAGTAATTATTGAGGAGGGAATAGAGGGGAAAAAATAATCACACTGTAAAGGAGTCAAGGGAAAGTATGAATTGGAATGTGTACAGCCAAATGAGCCCAAAACTATGATTTGTAAAGAAAAACAGGCCAGAAAGAAAGATAAAGAAAAAAATGAAGAAAACAAAATGAGAGGGAGAGAGGGGAGTGGGGAGAGAGAGAGAGAGAGAGAGACAGTGAGACAGAGAAAAATAGAGACAGAGAGACAGAGACAGAGAGAGGGAGAGAGAAAGGGAGAGAGACAGTGACACAGGGAGAGATAGAGACAGAGAGACAGAGACAGAGACAGAGAGAGAGGGAGAGAGAGACAGTGATACAGGGAGACAGATAGAGACAGAGACACACAGAGAAAGAGAGAGAGAGAGAGAGAGAGAGAGAGAGAGAGAGAGAGAAGTAACAAAGCCACAGGCAGTCAGATCTCACAGCGGATAGCTATATTACCCCATCAGGAAGGGCAAATGGGTTATTGTTAGAAGGTGATTTCCCAGATAGACAGCTGCAGGAAACAAAGGTAAACAGGACACCAGTGTGAGCTGGGAGATGACTTGAGATTATAGGAAGTGCTATTATTCCTATAACAGGATTAGATCAAATCTCACTTAACCTTACTTATTATCTTCAAAAAAGAAGAAGACACATTTTCTGCTTCTCTCCCATATAAAGAAATCACAAAGACTGAATGTCTAGCAAGCATCAGGCCCTGGCTTCAATTCCCAGCGACACACAAAATTCAGACAGCCGTTGTAAAGAAGATATATCTGTCCCAACTAAGAACTAACCACACACACACACACACAAAAAAAAAAAAAAAAAAAAAAAAATCTAAGTAGAAAAATATATTGGAGTGACTTTTAAAGATGGTGTTTCATTCTGTTATACCAGATCTTCTGTTTCATAATAAATTTTGGGGGAAAATATTTACCTCTTTAAGCCACAATAACGATAAGTTACTCTCATTTTCATAAATTTTGGAAAGAAAGATAAATTTAAAAGATAATATAGAAAGAAATCCTTACAAGGCATTTAGTGCCTTCTAAGCACTATCCTCATATTTTATGTGTACGGACTCTTTTTAATCTGGACACCAACTATAATAAGGTAGAAGTATTATTTCCTCTTTATAGATGTAGAAAACCAAAGGACAGGGAGACCAAGGGACTTGCTTGAGGTCACACGACTGGGAAGCAATGAGGATAGGACTTGGACTGAGGTAATCTGGTGCCAAAGTCTGAGCTTTTGAACACAGAACTATACTGCTGGCAAGAATATCCCAAACCACACTAACTTGTATTTAATAGTAGAAAAGTGAAGACGTGGGTTTCCTACTAGCTAACAAGCTGGGCTACAACACAAGATTCACTTAGTTTAATTTAGAGAGTCGCAAATATTTTATTATATAACCCAAAGACACATCTTAGTGAATTTTATCTTCCCTTACCTTACCTTTCTTCTAAGATGAGGAGAGGCTAGGAGATAGCTTAGAGGCGTAAGCAGCTACGTGGAAAGTACAAGGACCTGGGTCTGATTCCCAGCTCCCTGCATTCCATGCTGGCCTGGATCTCCCAGGCACACACAGTGCCTGCCCCACCCCCACCCCCTAGGTATGCTGTGTGGGCCCCGGGATACTTGGGAACCTGGCATGGTGGTAAAGGCCTGTAATCCCAGCATTTGATGGTGAGACAGGATCACTGCGAGGTGATCTTCCAAGGTGTGCTTCCTTTTAGAAACAATAGCATCTCCTCCATGGGTTGTACTTAAGTCAGTTATTTCCTTAGGAACTGTGAAGTCTTCATTACATAAAGCTAAACTGGATTATAAAATCACAAACCTTGAGCAAGTATCCCTTCAGTCCTCTCCTCCCTACTTTGGTTTTGAAATATTTATTGCTGTTACATCAAATCACATTTTCTTCAAAGTGCAAAGAGAGTCAGAGTCAAGTATATGCCTCACCCCTTCTTGCTTTGTCTCCAAGGAGACTCATTCATTCCAACCCACACCCACCTGGAAGCAGGGGTCTCAGGACTGTTTTTAAAATCTATGTAGTGTGCATGTTGTCACCCCACCACTGTAAGGTCAGCAATGAAATCAGAAACAGTACCTTTGTATAATCTCAGTCAGGTTAGAAAGGAGCAAATTCAAGTCATCACCCCATCAACAGAGTTCAAAACAGAATTTATAGTTTTGAAAACATTAAAATAAATTAAGATTCTTACTAAATTTTATTTTGTGCATTATATAATCTTTGGTCACTAAATGTAATTCTGACTCATTTAGGGAAATCCCGAAGTCCTATAACTATAACCTAAATTCTCTAGATGGTAATTCTGACATGTGTAGATGTCTTTGATCGGTTCTAAAAACCTCTCAAACATTTGAAAAGCATTTTTAGTTGAAGCTTATTGTGTCAAGGTATAGTAAGCAACTAGTCCACAAACGTGGCACTAATGTCCTTGCCTCAGGTGGCCCTCTCTGAGTGATACTTTGTGAGCCTTTAGGGAAAAAGGACTTCTATTGGGAGTTTATTTTATTTTATCAAACTATTTATATGCTAATGGTGATTTGTTGTTGCTTCTTTTAAAAAAGCCATTAGGCCATATTAAAACATCTTTGTGGGTGTAAGTGCCAGGTGGTTCTTTTATGTGTTTGAAGTGGGAAGGACTAATTTAAAACAAAAAGGCAGAAAGCAGTTCTATAATACAATTTGCCAACAGTATTTTCTAAATGTTGTTGATTATGTAAACTAAAGGAGTTCGTTCTTAGGTCATCACTGGAAAAAAAATCAGTTTCTAAGTAATTTTTACAAATAAAATTTCATTTTATGTCATTACAGAAAATATTAAAAATACCAACAAATATGAAAAATATAAATTACAAAATACAAAGAATATAAAAAATACATATTACACCTACTTATAATCTCACTTCCCAGAAAAAATGTTAACATTTTATCTCAGTCTTTCTCTATGTCTACACACACACACACACACATTTCTAAAATCTGTATGCCACCTGGACTTCTGTCCCTTTTCCAGCGATCAGAGACTGGAATTATCAAGCTGCTCACCTCAGTCCTCCTTTGTTCTCAGGATGGATTTTTATTCATTCTTCAGAAAGGCTCTTCAAGTGTTCATGGTAGACACACCCCAGCAGTTTCCAGAAAAGTGCTAGCATTTCTTAATCTCAGTGTGGACTCAGTCTGGGCGCTCCCTTGTATGCTGGTCCTCATGTTCAGTGGGAAGAATAACAAACATGGCGTCCATCTTCTAATGTGCTCTTGGAGCACAGGGAGCATGGTATCATGGTTATGTGTATCTCTGACAGACAAAATTGGAACTGAGGACGTTACTAGGGTTCTGGGGTGCTGTACAGTCATTCTGTAGACTCTAGATTTTTGTTATCCTGACCAAAGACTTGGTCAAAGCATGTAAAAAGGTAACACAAAAAGCAAAGTCTTACATTTTTTAAAGGCAGGAAAAGAAATACGCTCTGCAGAGAGTATATAGGACAGTTTAAGGCAGCTGTTCTCAACCTGTGGGTCACCACCCCGGCGGGGGTCAAACGACCAAAACACAGGGGTCACCTAAAGCCATTCCGAATCATAACTGTAGCAAAATTATAGTGTTGAAGTAGCCAACAAAATTATTTTTTTGGTTTGGGGTCATCGCAACATGACGAACTGCATTGCGGGGTCATGGCATTAGAAAGGTTGAAAAAAAAGAAAGGTTGAGAACCACTGGTTAAGGTAAGAAAAGAAGTCTGCTCTGCAAATTGCAGAGATGGCTGGTGCAAGGCTCCCAGCAGGCACAGGTTCAACAGCTGCTATCTTTTATACCTCCCCACTTTGATGCCATATCCAGGCTGTCCTATCAAAAACCTGCTTGAGGCCGGGGACATAGCTTAATGGCATAAGTGCCTGCCTGTCAAGCTCAAGGTCCCAAGTTTGATCCCCAATATCACACGCGCGCACACACACACACACACACACACACACACACACACACACACACTTGATCTTGTGCCAGAAGAACTGAAGATAGCATTCTCTGTTCCACATACTGGGTTTGCCATGTGTGTCCAGGACCTCTATCGGCCACTATCCAATCTCCTGCTAGAGGGGAAATAGGATAGTCTTGAGAAACATTGGGAGCCCTTCCATTAGCAGTATGCACTTGTCAGGATGGTGACAGCAGAGTGCACAAGGAGCGTTAGTGACTCCATCCTTGTTAGAAGGTTTTATGTGATATTTCTCTCCAAGGTTGATTTTTATCTATGGCAGTGATGGTAAATCCTTTAGACATGATTGCCTAATCTGTAACCCCAAAGCCACTTACTTATTGCAAAGTGCCAACACAGCAAGTGAAACTGAACACTGAGGTTTTAATTTAGAAAGAAATAACTCATACATTGATTTCTTTTGCCTTAAGAGCAAAACAAATAACACATGTGCCATGGGCTTGCCACCGCTGTTCTGTGGCGAAACTTTTGGTGTCTTGAACCTTCTATTACCGTAACAGCAGTCTAAACAGGGCCATAGAGCCCAGAGCAGTGTTTATCTGGCACATAGCAGAAGCTCAGTATTTGTTGAGATGAATAAATGAGAAAACCTAGTTGCTGTGGCTGCCTTTTGCGCTCCCTGTCTGGATGAGAGAGCCCTTCCCTGTCCTTGTGAAGTCCAGAAATTTATATTTGTAATCCCATGGAGAAGTTATTGGAATTCTAGCAAGTTAATTCAAGTTTACCACTCCCAGTGCAACCCACAGTGTAAATAAAGACACAATTATATATCCAAAATGGTAAGGGGACAAGGGGGCCTAAGTCCAGCTAGGATGATAGAGAACTGGGACAAAGGCCTCAACCCAGAGCCAAACACAGGTTTTATTAATTCCTGAAGAGTGTACTAGCCTGAGGACAAGTGATGGTGTGAATGGTAGAAGATACATGAGTGCTGTGAGCTGGGCTAGGTAGGTGGTCTGAAATCACCTCTGCAAAATACAAAAGAAATATATACAGAAGGAGTAATCTGTGACACAACTCAAGGTAGATCTAATGTTTTGGGGTCAGTGCTTCAGCTCTGATGTGTAATTTTTTATGCCCAGGAAAGTCATAGCCTCTTATCTTTGAGGCTCAGCTCCAACTGATAGTGTGGAACAAAGTTCTCTATTCTGCCCCAGCTTGCATATGGTTTTTGGGAGCTACAGGGTTGGGAAAACACTACCCTGTCACCTTGCTTGAAAGACTACATATCAGCACCTCCCACCGGACCAGTTTGTATTACATAAAGCCCATTTAGAAAAAGAAGGGCTACAAGGATAGCCAATAATTTGGCCCTAGCCCTTCAAGGTCAGTGAGGGCTGAGGACATAAAAGAACCTGTACTGTAACATCCTACAACTCAGTGGTGTGCCAAATTTTCTGTTTAGGGAGATTATGAGGCCACAGAGGAAAGGGATGATGATGTATAGTGTGCCGAAGGAGAGTTGCCTAGAGAGCAAACATTCTGTCAGGCTTTCCCAGAGACCAAACTGGACAAGAAATGGCCGTGACTCATCCAGGTGGCTGATACTGACAAAAGTTCTACAAAATGCTGTACATAGTTTCAAGGTAAATCCTGAGGGGATTTGACTGACCTTGTCAAATACAAAAATTATATGTTTTGTTATATAGGTCTTGCTTTACCTTGGACTTAACCACTCAGCAGAAAAGTTTAACCATGAGGCATAAAACGTAAAGCCAGATTAGTATGCTGAGATGTAAAAGGCTCAAGTCAGTAGCCTCTGACATTGCCAGTTCTGCCAATAACCCACTACTGTTATGGAATATTGGGCTATGCATACAACTACTTTCTCTTAGTTCAGTGAGAAGAAATATATGTACCAGTAGTGTTTAGAAAAGGTATCCTGTCTGCATCTTGTACTATGGGTTTTTTTGATTTTTGAGGTAACAGGGATTGAACTCAGCACCTTGCACTTGCCAGGCAAGCACTTATGCTACTGAGCTATCTCCCCAGCCCCCTGAATCTTGTATTGTAAACAACTATGATGAAGACAACAATATGCATTGTATCAATTATTGTAGCTATCCTACTAGTGTGCTTTGAAACTGTCTCAATGTTATTTCTTATTAAAAGTAATTTTTAAAAAAGCCCATTGAAAGGGTAAGGAAAAGTCCTAGGCAGTTCTCTACATATCAGTATGTGGAGATAGGGCCAAAATGGAAATAATTGCTTCTTTCAAGGAAAGTTGTCTAGGTGATCCTCCACAGTATTGGAATTTTGCTAGATGTCGGTGGGAAGTGTTAAGAACTGCTGGCCTCCTAACTCACACAGTAGTTCATTTTGGTGTTTCCTGGGAGAGCTCTGCTCTTTGGCTTTCCTGTGTAAAATGCACTAGACAATAGCCAATTTTTCATCAACCAAATGAACCAAACCCATACCATGGGATTTGATGAAAGAGTTCACTGAGCCCTTTAAATAGTGAAATGAGACCACTGGTTTCCTGTAGGTGTTCTTTTGGTGGAGATATGGGAGGAGGAGTTTGCTGTAATGAAGAGGTGCTCAGCATAAAAGGAGAAAAAGACAAAATCACTTTTAACTAGAAAATACCCTTCTGAGGGATCACATAGCACATGTAACCCTAACTGAAATTATATAACATGAAAACCAAGTACTGTGGTATTTCTGCAAAATGAAAGATTTTTAAAACTTTTATGCCAAGTTGCACTTTCGTAGTTCAAAACTACTTCTTATTTATTTATTTATTTTGCCTTTTTGAGACAGGATTTCACTATGCAGTTCAGGCTGGCCTTGAACTCACTTTTGTAGCCTAGGCTGGTCTCGAATTTGCACTGATCCTCCTGCCTCAGTGTCCCAAGTGCTGGGAGTATAGGCATGTGCCACCACACCCAACTCAAAACTATTTCTTTAAAAGTACCTATAGCTTCTATTGTTCTCTCCCCAATGAAGAGAGTCCTTTAAACATTAACCACCTGGCTCTTTAGAGTCATATTTTGTGTGGCTCCTATGCACAAGTGTTCATTAGTATAAATTTGTATGTCTTTTCCTCCCATTAATCTATTTCTAGTTTGTTTCAACAGACTCTAACCCTCAGATGTTATGGTTTAAACCTGTGGTGTCCCTCCTCCAAGCCTCAAGCATTTGGAAGGTAATTGGATTAAAAAAAATGTCATACTCACCAATGAATTAATTCAGAGATAAGTTCATAGCTGACTTTCTCTTTGGAGGTTAGGGCCTAATTGGAGATGGGCCTTGGGGGTCATGATCTGGAAAGGTATACCTCCTTCCCCACTACCTCTTTTTTGTCCCTGCTTCCTGATATTACTTCTGCCCATATTCTTTTTTATATCATTTGTATTGACTCCTTCTTTCTCATTGATTCCCATTAATCTCACGTTGTTCATTTTTGCATCGTCTTGCAGATGATGAATTATTTTTTCCTGCATTCTGGTTGTTTTTAAAAGATCCTTTCTTACTCTTTCACTGGCTGCAACTGTGTCTTCAAGGTTGGAAACTCTATCTTCATTTTCGTTCATTCG
>PVJA010024240.1:0-32065 GCA_004027025.1 Myocastor coypus
CAGCCTGACATCAGCCTGAGGAGCAGATGACACAAGAAGGACCGGGGACATTGAGGTTTTTGCCATAGCTTTCTTCTTGTGCAGTGAGTGACTCACCCTCCCTCTGTGAGGTACCTCTCTTCCTACTTTTTTTGGCCCAAACTCATTTCACAGACGGGGGGGGGGGGGGGGTTTCTGTTTCTACCTTTAAGGAGTGTAAAACCTTGCTACTATTTGTACTTGTCTTAATTCTTTGCTCAGGACAGAAAACTCAGAAACCACTTCTCAGAGACCCCAGCACCCCATAACGCAGTAAGAGGAGGATCACTATGAGTTCCACACCAGCCTCTGCCAGACCTTGTCTGAAAAAAAAAAAAAAAAAAAAATCAAAATAAGCCAGATGTGGTGATCGCCTGCCAGCCCAACGTTCAGGGGACTGAGGCAGGAGAATTTCCACAAGTTTGAAGCCAGCCTGGACTATTTCGTGAACTAACCTATATAGCCAGAATCTATCTTTTTTTTTTTTAATCAAAATAAGCCATAAGTTTAATCCAGAGCACTCTCTTTTAAAAATGTACTTCCCAGGGCCAGTGAGCTGGCCATGGGGCCGGCGAGATAGCTCAATGATCTAAAGCACCTGCTTAGGCAAGCTTAGGCAACCACAGGGACCATGATTCAATCCTGGCACCACATATTGCAGCAGCCCCACCTTCAGGAGAGGCTGAGCCAGCCATAGAAAGAAAGAAAGAAAGAAAGAAAGAAAGAAAGAAAGAAAGAAAGAAAGAAAGAAAGAACTGGCCAGGCCCCACTATGATGGTCTTAGAGGTCCCAGAGCATAAACTCATTTGAAAGACTTTTTCATTTTGACAGGTGTCCCTATGTAGCCCAGGCTGGTCTCGAACTCACAGACATCCTCCTGCCTCTGCCTCCTGAGTGCTTGGATCACAGGCTTGCATCCCCATGCCCAGCCAAAAGACTCCATTTTGAGAGGAGAACAGGGCAACAGAGAGGTGATTTCCTGGTGCTCAGCTGTCCCAGCTCTCAGAGGCTGCTCCAGCCGCAGCCTGAATGACTTTGGCTTCCCCCTAGGATGGTAGCTCTGCAAGCTGCAACATGGAACAATAGGGCATCCATCTCCTGCAGCAGTGTGTGAACCTCTGTAGGCAACACTGAAGTTGCAGTAAAAAGGCCAAGATGCTTGAGGTGCCGGGCACTTGGAGTGCGTGCCACAGGAAGCCACAGGCAGACAGCAGAGCCAGCCCAGAGAGCTCTGTGTGGGCTGCAGCCCACAAGCTCATGGTGAGGGGCTGCCCAGGCCCATGGGAGCTCACGTCTCACCACCATGGGCCCCGGATGCTGGACTGGAATGGGCTCTGGTTTTGCCTCGGTCTTGTCTGTGTCCCCTTTCTGTGGTCCCTTTCCTCCCTCCTGGCTTGGCATCATTTACCCTGTGAGCTGGTGGGAGGTGCAGAATAGAACGGTTGCCATGGCACTGAGGAAGCGAGAGCGTCAGGTTGCAGGCTGCCAGCAAGGGAAGGAGGAAGAGGGTAGTGGGGAGGCAGGAGGATGGTTAAACTGATTACAGGCATGTGCCACCACTCCCAGTTTCAGTGGCTTGTACAGCACATGATGCCAGGGATTGAACCCAGGTCCTTGAGCTTGCCAGGCAGGTACTTAGACGGCTGAGATTTCTCTCCAGCCCCTACATCTATGCACAAGATGCCCCAGCTGGCCACTGGTATAGTTTTACTGGAAGACTGCCAGCCTGTACTTACTTTCTTTCTTTTTTCTTTTTGAGACAGGGTCTCACTATGCAGTTGAGGCTGGCCTTGAGCTCACTTTTATAGCCCAGGCTGGTCTCGAACTCACACCGATTCTCCTGCTTCAGCCTCCCAAGTGCTGGTATTACAGGTGTGCGCCACCGTGCCTGGCGAACCTGTACTTTCATATTTGGTCTTTTCACAGGACAACAGCAGAGTGGACCAGTTGTGACACAAAGCACATAGCCGGCTAAGTCTTAAATATTTACACCCCGGTTCTTCATGGAAGTTTGCTGAGCCCTGGTCTAGGGCGCATGTGGCTGGGTCAGGCTGAGCAGGGGCCCAGGAGGTACAGGAAGGGAGAGGTTGGGTGTGCTCCATCTTTCTCAGGGACCTTGAAGTTGCCCAGTATGAAGGTTGCCACACTGAGGGAGTGACACGAGCAGGAATGAACCAGGTGTCAGGCGAATGGACACGTGGGAGAGGACCTCACTCTGCATTGCAGTTTAAGTGGAAAGCGTGCCCCCAAGGTCTCCTGTCTGTGGGCTCGAGCCCCACACCAGCGACACTCAGAGGCAGGGCCTACAGAAGCGATGGGCCCTGGCAGTGTCAGCCTCATCGATGCATTGATCCATAGATGAATTCATAGCCAGCGGTTGTTACGATAGGGAAAGGCAGTGGGTCGCTGGGGGTACTTTATTTATTTATTTATTCATTTGTTTGTTTGTTTATTATGCATTTGGTCGTTGCAGCGTCTCACTACACAGCTCAGAGTCACGGTGATCCTGCTGCTTTCAGCCTCCCCAGTGCTGGGATTCCTGGCATGCTGCACCACTAGGCCTGGACTCTGTGGCTGGCTCAGCCAACCCTGGGGGTGGGGACTGGCACAGCACGTGGTGCCAGGGATCAAACCTAGGTCCCTGCACTTGCCTAAGTAGTCACTTTAGTCAGCTGAGCTATCTTGCCAGCCCACTGGGGGTACTTTAAAGGGTCTGTCCCAGCCCCCTCCTGTCTGCCTGGATTCCTGAGTGCTCCCCACCACACCCCAGGGAGTAAATATTTAAGACTTAGCAGGCCATACACTTCCTTTTTTTTGGTCTTTTCGAGACAGGGTCTTGCTATGCAGTTCAGGGGGCCTTGAACTCACTTTTGTAGCCCAGGCTGGTCTCAAACTCACAGATTCTCCTGCCTCAGCCTCCCAAGTGCTGGGATTACAGGCGTGTGCCACCATGCCTGGCTCCATACGTTTTTCTATTACAACTGATCCACTCTGCTGTGGTCCTGTGAAAACAATTGTGCACCAAGTGCAAAAGTGCAGGCTGGCAGGAGAAGAGCAGCTTTCCTCCGCCCACTCTTCCACCACGGTCTTTCTGCCTTGAAGCCAGCCCACCATGGATATAACCCTCTCAAACCATGAGCCAAAGTAAACCCCGCCTCCTCCTCCTCCTCTTGTATAGTATGTGAGGTGTTGCTGTTTGTGGCTAGAGACCTACACAAAGCCCCATGAAATCATGGGAGTGGGCTTCCAGAGTTTCTAATGGATTCATGGCCCAATGCAGAGAGTATGGGTACAAGTGCTACACCCTCCCTGGGCACATAGCCTGCACCCCATATAGAGGCAGCCACCTGCTGGTCCCCAGGCCAGAATGGGAAAACCTATGAATAACTCATTCATTGTCTGGAAAGAGTCTCTCCTTTTGGATGTTATGACATAAAAAGCAAGAGTGATGAAAATATACCCGAAGGAACTCGTTTTTCCAGAAAGCAGACACTGCAGATGGAAGGACAGGTGGGGACAAGAGAGGAATACTTATTTGGTTGATGGTCCAGGAGCAATTCTGAGCATCCTTACAGGAAAACACATTTCTGAGTGGACTACAAAACCTCACTGTAAAAGGCAGCACTGTTAGGATTTTAGAAGTCACAACATAAGAATGTATTGTGTGGATGAGGGAATCTTGAATCAAAATAAAGAACACGTGTGCTTGCCGGGCATGGTGGCGCACGCCTGTAATCCCAGCACTCGGGAGGCTGAGGCAGGGGGATCGATGTGAGTTCGAGACCAGCCTGGGCTACACAAGTGAGCTCAAAGCCAGCCTCAACTGCATAGCGAGACCCTGTCTCAAAAAGACAAAAAATAAATAAATAAATGAAAATAAAATATGCCGGGCGTGGTGGCTCACACCTGTAATCCCAGCACTCGGGAGGCTGAGGCAGGAGGATTGGTGTGAGTTCGAGACCAGCCTGGGCTACAAAAGTGAGCTCAAGGCCAGCCTCAACTGCATAGCAAGACCCTGTCTCAAAAAGACAAAAAATAAATAAATAAAATAAAGAACACAAAATACATGATCAACTTAATGAATAATAGCAGAAAATGTTTATTCTAAAGTAACAGACCCGGGGGAGAACCAGAGGCAATCCATGAACAAGAAAGGAAACTACTTAGCGTGGGAGTCCCTCCCATGCTGCTGTTCGCCACCTCCATGAACTGCTGCTCCTCTGTCAGGCCACCCCACCTTGGAGGCAGTTGATTATGGACTGAAACCTCCACAACCTGTGAGCTCAATCAACCTTTCTTCCTTTCACCTTGGGTGTCAGATATTTTGTCCCAGCAATGAAAGAAGAATAAGCAGGACATGAGTTATTTATCCTGTCCCAGAAATGGAAAGGTGACTAACACCAACCCCACAGCAGAACTCAGGAGGCAGAACTCGGTCATGCTTTCTATTCCAGATCAGAAGGCGAGGGGGAGAGGCCTTTTTGCACTGCTTTCCTGCTGGGACCGCTAAAGGCTCCTGGGCCCACCCGGCCACCCACACAGTCACTATCCCAGCTTTAGGGTGTACATTCTTCCCCTAGCAGCTTTGCTGATGCGCTGAGCCGGTTGGAACAAGGAACAGAAAGAGAGAGCTGTGGGCATCCCTAGCTCCGCTCCTCCACAACACATCTGCTCTCCAGGTGCCGTGCTTCCCGCAGCAAGCCTGGCTCAGACCACCTCACCGGTACAGCATTCTCTCAGCAGGGAGGACTTGGTGGAGCTCATTTTCTGTGCCCTGGTGTCCTGAGCTACGCAGCAAGGTCATCCAGGGAAAGATGTGAGATATGCTTGCTGCAGAAGGAACACCCTAGTGTGGCCGAGTGGACCACTCCTGCCCTCCTTTCTGGAGGACCGCTTGAGCAGCTTCCCTTGAAAGAAGAGGGACTGTCTCCATGTTGACTGAGCCTGACCCTATTTCCTCATATTGAAATGTACAGAGCTGGCTAGGACTTCCCATTATCCTTGCAACTGGCCTTAAGCAGTGTGTATTGGTCTAGCTGAGGTGCTGGTGGTAATTTTTGAAGATGGCCTGCGTGTTTCCCTGATAACTCACACCTGCCACTCTCCAATATGAGCCAGGTCGAGACAGGACTAAGAACCAATGCTCCATGCTGTCAGCTGGGATCAAGCCTGGAGATAGAGGCTATGACTTCCTGGGGCTTGAAAGATTACACATCAGAGCTGAAGCACCAGACCCCCAAAATATTAGATACTATCTCAATAGCATAATGCAAATTACTTCCTTTGCATATCTCTGAAAATGGCAGAGGTGAGTGCAGGCCTCCTACCTAGCCCAGCTCACAGTGCTCACCTTCCCACAATCCTCTTTCACAAGCCACTCCCCCTTCTTCCCACATTTCCCTTTCACAAGCCACTCCCCCTTCTTCCCACATTTCCCTTTCACAAGCCACTTCCCCTTCTTCCACTTCAGTGCAGCGCTGGGTCACTCTCTTGATTCCAGAAAGCCATCTTCATGGCTGGATCTAGGGCCCTTGGCTCCCCAATAATTACATTAATATATGTCATAGTGTCTTTGTTATCACCATGGGTTGTGCTGGGAGCGCTAGATTGGAATTAAGTCGGTGGAATCCCAATAATTTGTTTTTAGGATTATAAATTTAGACTTTTTGGGCCAAGACGAGAACCAGAAGGGACTCCAACATCCTTCACTTCCTGGGACCCTATTGTCTTCTATGTCCTGTCCTGTCTTCAGCCTGCCTGGGCTACTGACTTCTGCAGTGTGACAACAGCTCTTGGACTCAGGATGTCGCTGAAGGCCTCACTAGCTGTGAAAGCATCATATATCTTGAAACAGATGGCCTCGTTTTAGATGAGATTTGTTATGGTTTGTATCTAGTTGTCCCCCCAGAGCCTCGTGTAAACCATGGGGCTGTCAAGCATGCAGCTCAAGGGGCGGGGCCTAATGGCCAGGGCGGTGCTTGAAGGGCGTGGCCAAGAGACGCGCCGGGCCAACCGTTATACCACAGCATGCGCTGTCAGAGGTCCCCCCCACCAAGGCAGTAGTCTCTTGGAGGTATGGAGCAATCATCCTGGACACAGTGGCGTCATCTCGAGATCTTGCTATGTAATTCAGGCTGCTTTAAATTATGAAACTTCCAGTAACTGTGAGTTAAATAAACCTTTCCTTCTTCCCTAAGCTTATGTGTCGGTATTTGTCCCAGCAATAAGAGAAAAGAGCAACAAAGACAACATTCAAGAGCACTGAGCTCTCAGCGTCCCAAGGCTGTGTTCTCGGTCGGCTTTGTGCGCCAATGTTGTTGTTCTTGTTACTGTTGCTGCTGCTTTCTTTGTATTTTGTACTTTGAAACAGAGTCTTGCTATGTAAGGCAGGTTGATCTTCCCATCATGACAACTGTCCTGCCTCAGCCTCCCAAGTGCTGGGCTTAGAGCTGTGTACCACCACATCGGCTTGTGTGTTTAGCCTATGTGGGAAGCGGCTGCAGTACTAGCCTACTTAAATCCTTGGCAATCACATGGATACTATGTGCACCTCAAAAATTAGGTTTAAAAGTGGTTTTTATAAGTCTGTGTTTTCCAAATAGCTCAGCAGATTAAAGTACCTGCTTAGGCAGGTGCAGCAGCTGGGGTTCGATCCCCAGGGTACTGTGCCAGAGCACCCTGAGACGAATTGAGACTAGGCTTGGTGGGGTAAGTCTGTAATCCCAGCACTTGGGAGGCTAAACACAGGCAGACCACTAGGAGTCCGATCTGTGTAGTGAGACGCTGCAGACCGTGTAGACCCTTGCTAAAAAAATTTGTGTTTTGAGATGGGATGTCATTATGGAGTGAGCTGGTTTGGAATTTTTTTTTTTTTTAACAGAACCAAGGATTGAACTCAGGCCCTGGTGCTCGCCAGGCAAGTGCTTATTCTACTGAGCTATCTCCCCAACCCCTGGAATTTTTTTTTTTTTAAGACAGGGTCTCACCGGGCGTGGTGGCTCACGCCTGTAATCCCAGCACTCTGGGAGGCTGAGGCAGGAGGATTGGTGCAAGTTCGAGACCAGCCTGGGCTACAAAAGTGAGCTCAGGACCAGCCTCAACTGCATAGCGAGACCCTGTCTCAAAAAGACAAAAAAAAAAAAAAAAAAAAGACAGGGTCTCGCTATGTAGTTCAGGCTGCCTTTGAACTCAGCCTCTTGACTGTGTGTGTGCTAGGATCAAAGGAGTGTGCCACCATGCCTGGAAAAATAACTTCTTTTTTAATAAGTAATTTGAAAACCAAAAACGAATAAAAATTAACTTTTTCTTTTCTTGAGACAGGGTCTCACTATGCAGCTCGGACTCATAGTGGTCCTCCTCTCTCCGACTCCCCAGAGCTAGGATTACAGGTGTGCACCACCACGCCAGGTTTCAGTAGCCAGCATGGTGTGCCTGAAACAGCCGGCACGGCATGCAGTTACCAAGATCAAACTTGGTTCCTTGTGCTTGCCAGGCAGGCGCTTAGACTGCCAAGCAATTTCCCCAGCCCCCAAAATTAACTTCTTCATATTATGTTTTTAACTTTATTTATTTATGTTATGGCCAGTTCAGCCTCCCCTGGGGGTGAGGCTGGCACAGCATGTGATGCTAGGGATAGAACTGCGGTCTGTGCAGTTGCCTAAGCGTGCCTAAGCAGGTGCTTTAGACTGCTATTACCTCACCAGCTCTAACTTCCTCATATTAAAACAAAACGAAAGCCTTCCTTTGTCCCTGAGCTCCTACCCACTCTGTTCCAGAGAACTACTGCCCACTCCCCCAGCAGCAGTGAAGGGGTCCCCACCCCCACACCACTCGGCTCTCAGAGCCCCGATAGCGCTTCTGGGAATGGGCCCCTCTCCCCGTGCAACCTGCAATAGTTGGAGCCCACTCTCCTGAGTAAGCATCTAGCTGCTTATGCGCAGCATGCATGGATGCATGGTGTGGAGACTCCACCCTGCCCAAGACCAGGCTGGGAGCCCAAGAAGACAGGGTCACCTGACCACAGCTGCCAGGTCCTGAGCCGGAAGTTCTGTGTGGACATGCACAGCCCCTAGACAAGAGCAGCCCCCTGGGGAGACCTCTGGAGCCAGGACCACCTTGAACCTTCCCTGGCCAGGACCCCATTTCTCCTCACACACTGGCTACAGGCCAGCAGGACTTCGGTGAATCCCCAACCCAGACCCATCCAGAGCCTGGGTCGCCATGTAAAACAAAGAAAATTTATTAACAACTCAGAATGCTGTCCAACAAACAGTGCAAACTCTCATCCAGGATCAGCACAAACACGAGCTGCGCTTATACCCAGAGACCTTCGGGGCTCTCCAGACTGTCCACCAGGGGGCAGACGTGCGCTGTCGCTGCCCAGGGCCCAGGCAGGCAGAGACCTGGCTGGGCTGGGCGTCTGATACCTTCATCCGGATCTGGGTCAGAAAACCCTGTTGGTCTGTGGTCACTGGAAGGCTCTTCTCCCCACCACACTCAGCTGCCAAGTTCAAGTTCAGTGGAACTGTTTAACAAGGATCCAAGTACCTGAGACTGAACAGGCCTTTCCAGGGGCCCCCAACCCCATTCTTTCTGAAATCAGGTCACAGCCACCCATGCTTCCGGGTGGCATCCATCATGCAGACCCCCAAGGCACATGACGGACACGGGATGCCTGGCGCTTGGTTTCTCACACGTGCTGGGCATCATCACTGGCACAGTACCAAAAGGGCTCTTTGGCTGCCCTGGGGCACGGGTGTTGGCGTGGGAGGCTGTCGGTTGATCCAGGCTGAGGTAGGAGAAGGTGGCTGCAGAGGCCTGAGACCTCCCTGGTTCTGCAGTCCAGGATGTGGCCCTCGAACTGTTGGCCATTCGTGGGGGCGGGGTGGCGGAAGCTTTGGATACTTTGCAGTTAAAGTCAAAGGCATGGGTACCAAGGGCGCCCGAGCGGCTGATTTTGTAGGCTTTCTGGAGACAGTCTCAGGATCACAGGTGCATGCCACCATGCCTTGGTTCTGTTGTCTTGTTGACTTGCATGGTACTCACATTTTTGGGAGTGCTGGGATTAGACCAGAGCACCGAGCATGCTGAGCACACACACGTTTTACCCGGCACACGCGCACACACACACATACACACATGCGTGCACAAACACACACCAGGTCCAAGGTCAGCCCCCTTGGCTGTATGGAGCAGGCAGTGAAGACACTTGTTGCCTAGACCCAGATTTTCACGCCAGGTACCCAAGCACAAGCTGTACAGGGTCTGGAGTGCTACCTTCCAGCCGCCCTGAGCTAACCCGAAGAGTGCACAGCCTCGACAGGACTGCCACTTCCTCCTCCCCATGGACCCTGTGACCAGCAGTCTCCTCTCCGAAGGGCCATCCTTCGGAGCCCTGCGGTCTCTGTATCCCAGCACAAGTGCTGTCCTTTCTCCAAGGATGGTGCACAGTGTCCCTCCTTCCCAGCAAGCCCATCAGAAGGGATGGATGCTGGGCCTCTGGTTCTGAAGCCCAGGGCATGGATCTCAAACCACTGGCCATTTGTGAGGGCAGGGTGGTGGGAGCCAGGAACAGCTCAGAGTCCAGGGGGAAAAAATAAAGCCACCAGGGGCTCCAGAAGTCAAATGTGCAGGTCCAGCTGGGGTCAGGTTCAGGCAATAAGAACGTGTCCCCCAGGTTCACGCCAGCCACCTCCCACAAAGGACTTGCACCATGATAGTGGGGTTTTCCCACTACTGCAATAACCTGATCTGGAAATAACTACAGAGGCCTGCGAGGACAGGGGCCTAAAGAAATGGAGTGGCCCTGCCAGGGCTCAGCCCCCTTCAGCTGTGACATGGGCCACGGCAGCCCTGTTAACTGAGCTTCATGCCCTGATCAAGCACGCCAAGGGGCAGGGCCTTCTCCAGGCTCTGCTGCAGAGTCTCTGGGGTCTCCCGCAGGGACTGAAAGGGGCATTCCTCCTGGGAGAAGGGCACTTGCTCGTCCTCCGGGCAGCCCGAGGGGCTGGTGTCTACGTCCTCCATCGTGGCGTCAGCTTGGGACGGGCACTGTGGGCTGTGCTCAGGGCTGCTGCAGACATTCACGATACAGGTGACATTGACCCGAGTCCCATGGCCTCCAGGTTGAGACTCTGTGAATCATCAGAAAAAGGGAGGCTGTGAGTCCAAGTGTGCTGGAGCAAAGGGCATCCCCATGGCCTGCTGGGGCCCAGCAGGCAACCTGAGGTGTGGGGAAAGCCGACATCGCCCTGCCATTGCCGGCAGCCCCGGAGCCTTCATCACTGGGCTCTGAGATCCCATTCTCGGTTTCCCACAGGAATCTTCGGGACTCAGGGCCTTTGTACACGCTACTCCTACAGATGGAAGTCTCCTCCCTATATGCACAGATCTTTCCTCCCTGTCACCCAGGTGTCACTCAAAGGCCACTTCCTCCAGGAAGCCTCCTTGGCTTCCCTCTCCAGACATACTTGTGCTTTCTTGATCTACCCATCAACCCCTCGGTCCCTCCCCAAAGCCCACTAGACACTGAGCCCAGGAGGCTAGGGACCTTTTTGCCTGTTCCTTGTTATAGATAAGAAGCAGCCCATAAATGCCGGGCACGGTAATACACGCCTGACACTCCAGCACTTGGGAGGCTGAGGCAGGAGGACTGCCATGGGTTCAAGGCCAGCCCGGGCTGCATAGTGAACACAAGGGCCTGTAGTACTCAGTACGACCCTCACTCAAGAAAAAGCAAAAACCAAACCAAAACAAAATGAGCCATCAATATATCTTGCTCTTGGCGGTGTACTACAGTTTACTGGCTTTTTGTTCTGTTTTCAGTACTGATGACTGACCCAGGGCCTCCCCGTGGAAGGCCAGTCCCTTTAATTTATCTGAGACAGGATTTCCCTGAATCACTAAGTTGCTCAGGCTGGGCTGGAGCTTGCAGTCCTCCTGCCTCAGCCTCCTAGCACACGCTGGGATTACTGCAGGCCCAGTCAGTGTTCTTATTTTTTTATTTCTTTATGTATTTGGTATAGGGTCTCACTATGCAGCTCGGACTCATAGTGATCCTCCCGTCTTCAACCTCCCCAGCACTGGGATTACAATGTGTGCCACCAAGTCCATTCTTAGTGGCCAGCTCAATGTGCCCAGGACAGGGCCAGCATGCATGTGGTGCCAAGATCGAACCCAGGTCCCTATGCTTGCTTAGGCAGGCACTTAGACTGCTGAGCTATCTCCGTGGCCCCAGTCAATGTTTTTAAGACAATCTGTAGCTGGGGTTAGCTCTGTGATACAAACTACCTACCATGCTCAAGGCCTGGGGTTTAATCCTTAACATCTCAAAAAAAAAAAAAAGGGAGAAAAAAAAAAAAAAAGATTCTAGGTGTGTGGCCTCCCTTAGGAGTCAGGTGCTGGGGACCTAGCCTGAGCAGGCCACAGACTTGAAGCAGCTGGCAAGAACAACTTCAGGGCAGGAGGACCCAACTGGCAGGGACAAATGTCAGCAGCTTCCTGAGCCTCAGCCCCTCTAGGACTGACAGCCACTGCTACCACAGGATGAGCACAGGGCAGGGCAGGGTATCGGCTCTTCGTCTCCCACCTAGGCCCACCCTCAGACTTCCTCCAGGAACCCAGGGCAGGGGAGAGGATGGCACCACCTGCCTGCCCTGCCTGCCCTGCTCCGTCCTGCTCAGAGCCACTACTCAAGCCCAGGAGCGTCAGCGCTGAAATCATGAGGCCGGAAAGAAACTTCCACCCCAAATGTCACCAAGAGTCACCACAGCCTCTGCACCTCGTGAATGAGACACTGTGGGGGTGGCTGGGGCACAGGTCTGGGGCTTAGGGGCACCTCAAGTGGAGAGAGGTGCTGGAGGCACAGGGCAGGGCAGCGGCACAGAGGCTGGAAAATGGGTCAGAAATGGGGATGGAGAGAAGCCAAGGGGGACAGGGGACAGGCAGACAGGGTCAGTTTTCTGGGACTGAGCTGAGGTAGGAGTCACCATGAGTTTAAGGCCAGCCTGAACAACATAGAACTGACATCGTCCTGTCAAGAATGGTGGCTGTGATCCTGTCAGTGCGATTGGGCAGTCAGGCAGCTGCATGCCTGGTGGCACAGGACCTGCAAGAGGCCTGGCAGGTCAGGGACAGCAGGGGTGGCAGCTATCAGGAGGCTCCGCCAAGCAGGCATCACACTCAGCTCTGGACAAGGAAGCTGAGGCCGAGTGGGGTTACGAAAGCTGCTCAGATTTTGCAGGGCCCAGAGCAGCTGGGGACAGGGACCTGAGGGTGACCAAGCTCAGGGCCACTCCCAGTGGTACTGCTGGCTGGGACTGCAGGCAACAGACAGGCAAGGAGACTTTACCTCCCAGCTACAAAGCAAGACTACAGAAACCCCACAGATTCAGGGGAGCAATGGGAATGCTGACCCCAGTGACACCTGTCACAGGTCAGATCTAGGTGAATGCACTGCCAGGTGCTTTTTTTTTTTTTTGCGGGACCAGAGTTCAAACTCTTGACCTTGCACTTGCCATGCAGGCACTTGTGCCACAGAGCTATCTCCCTGGACCCTGTGTTTGTTTTGAGACAGGGTCTTGCTATGTTATTCAGGCTGGCCTTGAATTCACTAGCCTAGGTTGGCCTCGAATTTGTAGGGGCTTGGGGAGCTCTGAGGAGTGGCCAGTCCAGTCGTGGGTGACAGCATGGATGGTTTCAGGGAAATTCTCCAGTTCCAAAGTGAAAAGCAGCTGGCGGTATCCAGACAAAAGAAAGGTCCTCCAGGTCAGCAGCAAAAAATGTGGGAGCTTGATGAAGTCAGGGACTGGAAGCTGCTCCTTGTGTCTCTACTGAGAGCTGGGAAGGGACAGGCCGGGCACAAACCAAGGGGATCCTTGGGGGTAGGGCCCAGGAGGAGGCGAGCAGGGCCCAGGAGGAGGCGGGCAGGCCACGACCCAGGTGAGACACACACACGGCCCCTGGTTTACACCAGTTTGATTTGAGATATTTCAATTTCCCATAGGTGCAAAAGTGACTCACATTCTGTAGAAACTGTACTTAGAATTTCAAATTTGGGGCTGGGCATAATGGTGCAAGCCTGTCCTTCCAGAACGTTGAAGAAGAAGGTTCACCTGATACACACTGAGACTCTACTATATCAAAAAACAATAATAAAAAAGGCCCAAACAACAACCACCAACAGAACTTCAGATTTTTCCAGTGACGTAGGTAGGCAGGAAGCTACGGTGCCCTGTAGGCCCAATGTGCTAGTGTAGATTGCACTGAGATATCTTCAGAAGCACGGCGTTCTTGGAGCATAATCTGATGATAGGTCGAGGGACATCCGTACAATGGAGGACTAGTCCAGGTGTGCCCCTGCCACTTACCTGACATCCTGGGGCTGGCCCCGGTCTCCCCGGACGCTTCGGTCTTGTCCGTGCCCGAGGCTGCGGCACTGGCTGAGCTCTCCAGGGAGCTGAAGCTGGAGCTGGGCGCAGTGAGCAGTAGCTGCTGCTCCATTCCGGTCACGCCCCGGATCTTATCCACCGGCACGTGAGGCTGCAGGAGAAGGAAGAGAGGTCAGATCCCAGCCAGGTCCCGCCCTGCTGCCTGCACGCATGCGCACTTCACAGCTGCCGCCACACCCTCGCCCATGCCTGCGCGCTCTTCTTACGCACTGCCAGCAGGTGCTATTCTCTTTGCTCACTGCTCTTGGCATCCTGCTGCCCTACTAAGTGTACACCTGTGAGGCAGAGGCTGTGTGACCTTGCTCACCAAATAGTCCCAGGAATGGGGCAAGGTTTTCATCCTACTTGTGAATAAGGACAAGGAAAGGTCATTCAGGGCTGTACCGCTCCTTGGTGTAGCATTGGGCCAGTTGCCTTCCTTAAGCTTGCTGTGGCTCTCACCAAAAAAAGGAAGAATAGGGCCGGCGAGATAGCTCAGCGGTCTAAAGCGCCTGCTTAGGCAAGCCTAGGCAACTACAGAGACTGCGGTTTGATGCCCAGCACTACATGCTGCGCCAGCCCCACCCCCAGAGCAGGCTGAGCCAGCCATAGTACAAGTCAATAAAGTTTAAAAAATAAATAAATAAAACTAAAAATTTTTAGGAAGAACAATGACTTATATCACAGGATTACCACAAAGACTCAACAGGAAAGTGCTAAGGGCCGTGACTGTGGCACTTAAGCCACGCGCAAGAATTTTGGTTTGTTTTTTCTGATTTTTGTTTTTGAGACAGGGTCTTGCTATGTGATCCTGGCTGGCCTTGAACTCACTCTGTAGCACTCGGTGGCCTCAGGCTGCCAGTGATCCTCCTGCCTCAGGCTGGTGAGCTTGTTCATTCACAAGCGGGCCAAGTACCACCGTGGACCACACACAGCCCACTACTTATTTTTGTGCAGCTTGTTTAAATGGCTCAAAAATGTGCCAAAGAATAAGACTTCCCAACACGCAACGGCAGAAGGGCAAGCCAGGCTTGCAGATCACGGCTGCCAGGTTATGTGGCTAAGCCACCGTCATGGAAACCAGGCTGTCCGCAAGCCTAACACCCACACTGTCCTGGCTTGGCAGAAAAGGCTGCCGACCCTGTGGTCAACCAACCCATCTGCACTGCAGCCCTTTTTGTTCCGGCTGGAGCTGTACTGCCTCAGCCTCCCTCCCGAGCCCTCACCGAGGGCTCTGACTTCACTAACATAGCAAGACATTAGCTAGCAGCTAAGTACCACCCAAGGCTGTGCTCTGCCCAGGTCCCTCCAGATACTGATCTACTGACTCTCCTGTGTGTCACCCTGGATTTGCAAGTGTGGAAACTGAATCCCAGAGTGGCTGAGTGAGTTGTCCAAGGTCACAGGTAGCAACAGGGGTGCTGAGCTAAAACACACGATGCCTTTCTGGGTGCCTGGGGTTTCTACTCTGGAGACTCAAGACAAGACCCTTGGCTTCAAGGCTGGGGAGACAGCATAAGCACCTGCCTGGAAAGTGCAAAGTCCTGAGTTTAATCCCCAGTACCAAAAAAAAAAAAAAAAAAAAAAAAAAAAAAAAAAAAAAAAAAGCACCAGCATCTGGACACCCCAAAATGCCACTGCAGGGCTATTTGTTTTCTGTCCACATGGACTTTACAGGCATGGAGCCTTGGGGTGCTGGGTGATTGTTGAGCCCTAGCCAAACAGGAGACAGCAGACATCTCTGCTGGAAGTCCTAGACTATGAACAGAGGTGTGAGAACACCAGGCAGGGCATGCGTGCCACCCCAGGGACAGCGAGAGGGCCAGCATGTGCACTGGGAGTGCGGGACAGGCACAGGCACAGTGCTGCCAACTTCAGCCAGCCCAACGCTAAGATTCTGTCTGGGCTTCGTCCAGGGGCAGGGACAATTCCAGATGTGGTCTGAGCAGAGGCAGGTGCACAAGTGTCTGGCTTGGCGTGGTGCCCTCAGCCAACTGCTGCAGCCCCTGGCTCCCAGCCCCTCCCCCCAGTAGTTTCAAGATGCCTGTGCCTGGCCTTGACCTGATTCCCCACCTCCAACCCTGCCCTGAGCTGGGGGGCTGAGGCAATGCATCCAAATGTCACTCCCTGTCACCTCCAGAGAAGGGGCTTTTCTGCCTGGGCCTTACCCCTCAGCTGGTGGTTAGAACCACCAGGCAGAACAGAAACCCCAAAGGTCACAGCCTACCTCCCTGTTCCAAAGCTAAAAATGGCAAAGTTCAGGAACAGCTGCTACCAGGGTCTGGAACCCCATGGGGGAGCGCAGAGGAAGCAGCTTGTAAAGTCAGGACCCTCAGCCAGCTGTCCCCTCAGCTCACGGCTCAGCCCACTGTGCAGGGTGAAGAACCTGGCCACGCTGCTAATTGGCTCGTGTGTGTGTGTGTGTGTGTGTGTGTGTGTGTGTGTGTCTGTCTGTCTGTCTGTCTGTCTGTGGCTGAGCACATGTCCACATGTGGAGGCCATGTGCCTGAGAAAGACACAATGTGGGTGGGCTGGGGCAATGATAGAGACAGCCCTGGTTCGTGCCCTCTTTTTTTGGCTGGCTCAGGCTGCCTGGAGCAGCATGTGGTACTTCGGATTGAACCGCAGTCCCTTGTCCCTGGCTGAGTTTGCCCAAGTAGGTGCTTTAGACAAGTGAGCTAACCCGCCAGCCCTCTGTGCCCTACATTATATTTATCCACTGAGAAAAGTTACTGAACTTCTCTGGGCTGTAGAATTGGAGCAAGGAGCATCCTCCTGTGTGTCACGGTGCATCTGTGAGGATGCACAGCACTCAGCACCATGCCTGGCACCCGCTCGGCCCCTGGCAGGTGTCTGCCCTGGTGACTACCGGGGCCATGCATGAGTGTGGGGGTGGGAGCTCGTGTGTGTGCATTGACTGCTTTTCCCAATAGAAAGAAGCCACTGTGCTCGAGTCCTGAGAGAAAGCCGGCATGAGTCTGCTGGCTCTGCAGCACTACCCGCTGGGCTCCCGTGGGGGTCTGTGCCAGCTGCCTGAGGGTGCATGCACAGACCAAGCAAGGGAAGGAGGGCACAGGGAGATGCTCCCTGCCCACAGGGCAGGTGAGGATTGGGCGAAGAGTGCCTAGCTCAGCACTCACCGGGAGAGGTGGCGCTGGCCCACGTTCACACACTGAGGAAGGCCCTGAAGGAAGGCTGGCAGAAGGGCACGCGAGGCAGCCACAGAAATGCGCTGACACACGCATCATGACCAGCATCCTCGACCCTAGAGAGCTGGTTCCCTGCCCACATGGCCTCTGCATGGCTTCAGCACCCGGAGGCTGAGCCCCCCCCCCCCCCCCCGTGGACACAAAATAGGTGGCAGAAAAGGAAGCAGCGGCACCTGGGCCACACCCCAGACACCGTAGTGCCCGATGTGTGGGGTTGGGAAAGAGGAGGTGGCAGCTGGGCCACAGGAGAACTAAGAAGGGATGCTTGCTCTGCATGTGCCACCAGGAAGCGAGTGCCAGACGTCATGGCCATGAAGCCAGAAAAGAGGAACCATGGGGTAGCAAGAAATGTCCTATCCCCACTGCAATACCAACACAGGGCAAAGAGCACTGGACGGGCAGTGCCTCCACTAGCAAAATCAGGAGAGGGAACCCAATGATGTGACTTCAAAAGTCTGCCTGAGGCCCTGGGCCACCCAGTGCTCCTGCACCTCCTGATCCTGTACACGTCACAGAAAAACTCATGGTTTCTCGGGTGACGACTCAGCCCACAGGGCAAGATCTGAGGAGAAGCAGGGAGCTGGCGGAGGGACACTTACCATCTTGGCTTCTCGATGTAGGCAGGAAGGCTTCTCTGCAATGAAAGAGAGACACATCAGATGGTGTGGCCAGCACCGCCCACCAACCTGGGCCACGCGTGCCATCCACCAGCCACACCTCACTCTGCCTGGAACGCACACTCTCCTGCATGCACACTACCCATGGAGTCCTGCTCCAGCAGCTCTGGCCACTTGTGCTTCCAGAACAACCCCTAGGAAAATCTGAGGGTCCCTTGTCTTCTGGTAGCTAAGTAAGCAGAGGAGATACCACCACCCTAAGATCTAAGCTCCAACGAAACCAAACTATAGTCTCCAGGTCTACCTGAGCCCAACGTGGGCCTGCTGCTGGATTTCTGGAAACACTCCCCAGACCATCCATTGAAGACAGAACAAAATCTTACTTTTTCTCTGGGTCACAATAACACAGTTCACCAGTCCAATGATCAGCAGCCCCAGGGCAGTCAGGCCCACAATCAATCCTAGGAAGAAAGAAGGTGTTCAGGCGTTGGGGACCCAGGGTGGCTGTGATTATTGCCTGGAAGGAGCAAATCTGACATGTGTCAGCTGACATATAGTCCCAACCCCAGAAGGGACAACCCCCAGTGAGACCCCCCCCTGAAGCAGCCCACTGTCTGTGGATTCATTCATGAGAACAGCAGCCAGGACCCTGGCTTCCAGACTTGGGGACTCACAGGGATAGGATCGGGTCTTGGGAGGAGACCCAGCTCCCTGGTGCCAACATCCCAGGACAGAGTGGAGGATCCGGCCCTCAGTGGGTGGTCAGGAAGACAGACAGAGGAAGAAGAGGCAGGAGGAAGAGGTCCACTGGGACATACCAATTGGAAGGGCAAGGCCATTCTTGCTCTTTTCAGTTGGGAATTCGAGGCCCACAGGGAGCACAGGGGCAGTGCTGGGAACTGTAGCAAGCCCTGGAGTGGGCTTCCCAGGCTGGGCTCTCGGGGACACAGATGGAGGTGTGCCGGCTGGGCCTGGGGCAGCTGCCAGGGTGGGGGACACAGACGTGCAGACTGCATCCACTGTCGCATTCCCAGGGATGGCCACAGCGCTGCAGCTACAGGAGAAGGAGGAAGAAGGCAGAGGACAGGAAGTGAGGGTATGTGTCACGCCTTCTCGGCATCCCCCCCCATCCCTGAGGCCTCTACTATGTGCCCCATCCAGCCCTAGGACCCTGCCTTGAGCACCCAATTCCCCCAGCATGGTGGCTCTGCCTTAGACCCCAGACATGCAGACACCACCTCCCCTGATCCTCTTCAGTTTTTTGGGTTTTTTTCTTAAAAACTTTATTTTTGTTAAGGCTGGCTCAGCTTGCCCTGGAGATGGGGTTGGCACAGTATGTGGTGCCAGGGACCGAACTGTAGTTCCTGTGCACTTGCCTAAGCCTGCCTAAGCAGGCGCTTTAGACCACTGAGCTATCTCACCAGCCCTCCCTCTTTGGTTTTTCAGAACCCGAGACTCAGCCACTCACTTGCGGTGGGGCCTACAGACTTCTGTGGAGGACCAGGTGTTGGAGAATGTGCCTGGGACACAGGCAGCACAGAGCACATCTGAGGTTGCAGTTCCTGGAAGGAAACAGTAGGGGGCCAGTCAGGGCTCCAATCTCAATAAAGGGGGCCTTGTCCTGGAAGCCCTGAGAGGCCTAAGGGCCCAAGGACTCCTGTTTGCCCTGTCTTCACATGCACACAGAGGTGGTATCTGGGGGACCGTAGATTTTTTTTTTTTTTTTTTTTTTTCAGTACAGGAGACTGAGCCCAGGGCCTTTCCACTGACCTATATCCCCAGACCTTTTTATTTCTTGGGTTGAAACAGGAACCCACTAAGTTGCTAAACTGCCCAGGCTAGGCTTGAACTTGAGACTCTCCTACATCAGCCTCCCAGAATACTGGGATTGATTACAGGCTGTACCACTCCACTTAGCCCAGTAATTGTAGCATCTTCTGATTGTCCAGTTACTGTGTTTTTGTTGTTGTTGTTGTTTGTGGAACTGGGGATCAAACTCAGGACCGTGCACTTGCCAGGCAGGCACTTGTGCCCCTGAGCTATCTCCCCGGCCCTTGATTGTCCAGTTCTGAGGGCTTAGCTGATTTGCCTTTGGATCCTGAGGCCCTAGTAGGTAGTAGAGGCCTAACAAGGGGTGCAGGACCCGGCCACCCTGACACTGCCACTATCTGGGCAGTGGAGTCAACACCCACCGCGTCCCCATACCTAGCCTGACCACACCGTAGCCGGGAGGGCACTTGCGTAGAGGTCTGCACTGCCGGCAGCCGTCCTGCATGCCAAGCATGCAGAACTGGCCCGGCCTGCAACTGCAAACGCGGTTCCGATGCGGGGTGCACGACTGAGTCTCCACCTGGTCTGGGGGAGGACAAGGCAGCCAGTGTCATGCCTGCCTAGCCACGCCCACCCGAGCCCCCTTATCTGGCCACGCCCACCGCCACCACCACCACCACCACCCTCTAGCCTTCCATGGGCATGACTCCCCTGCTGCTGCCCAGAGCGGAGAATGAGAATTCGGGCAGCATTCGGGAAGGTCTGAAGGCAAATGCCATGTCTGAGCGGGAAGGAACTCCCACTCCCCAGCCCACCCCTTCACTTCCGCTGTTACCACCGCAAGTGCAAAACGCTGCGAGGCCCTCTAGGTCCACTTACCGGAGCTGCAGGGGGCGCCGCAGCTAAAGCACGTGAAGACCCAGTTCCAGATCTGGGTGTATGTGCTGTCCTCGCACGGGGCACACACGGTGTCCGAGGTCTTGGTGCAGACGGCTTTCAAGTGCTGGCCTAAGAAAGCAAAGGCCCAGAAGTCTCAGCGGCTGGGGCTTCTTCCAGGACACAGGGCTCACTCCTGGCTCCCCAGAGTCCCAGCTCTAACTGCCTCACCAATTCTTTTCACATCTGGCAGGACCCAGCCACGACTCCATTCCTGAACCCCTTCCACTCATAAAATCTCTTCTCCTCTGCTATTTCCAGATGCCTGAAACTCCACCATAGGAAACCTGTTAGTAGCCAATCACACGCTGGTGAGGACTGGTTTCCAGATTCTAAACTCCTCGACATAGGTGCCACTCACTCCGCCTTTCTCCTTCCCCTCTTGCAGGGCTCGGCCAGGGCCACCCTCTCTGAGACATCTTCCCAGACCCCCATAATACAGCAGGACCCTTTGCTCTGTCGCCATCACCCCCTGGCCTTTCCCCCTCCGGCAAACTTCCTGACAGCCAGGAGCGTGCATCTCTTTATCCATTTATCTGTGAGCACCGCTG
Organism: Myocastor coypus; assembly: GCA_004027025.1. Lineage (NCBI taxonomy): Eukaryota > Metazoa > Chordata > Mammalia > Rodentia > Myocastoridae > Myocastor > Myocastor coypus. The sequence continues at coordinate 20,529 of PVJA010024240.1, forward strand.
GGGATCAGATGCCTCAGGAAGGAGGGACAGCTCCACTGAGTTCTAAAGGACACCTTAGAGTTGACCACTGAAGGGAGCTGGGGCCTCGCCAGGTAAAGAGATGGATGGGCGAAGACCCCGGGCCGGTCCTGCCCGCCGCACCGCTCACCAGGCGGACACTTGCTGCAGCACAACCCCGCCGTGCTCTCGTAGTACTCTCTCGTCCTGCATTTCTGTGCACTGGAGCTCCCAGGTTCTGGCGTGTAGGGCACGAACACATCCTGGAAAAGGAAGATGAGGCCGCCATCAGCCTCTAGGACCTCCAACCCCTGCTAAGGAGCCTGTCCTGCATGCTCTGGGCCTTCTGCCTGCCGGGGCTCCTCCTCCGAAAAGCCTTCCTTCCTTGACTCCCGCAGCCAGGCTAAGGCTTTTCCTCCCCTGGTCTCTCTCGGAGCACGTCACCATCCCCAAACGGAGCCTTTGCCCCTCCTTCCACCCCGTCTCGTGTGTCTGCACAGACATCTCTCCCGGTGTCCCTACACACAGGGCTGGCTCCGGAAGTGAACGTAGGTGGGGTCTGAAGGGACAGGCGTCATGGCTGCACAAGGCCTTGCAGCTCCCAGGGCCTTGGTGTTGGCTGGCTGGGCAGCTGGCTCCACACAGCTCCAGTCACCGGCCTGCTCCCTGTGGCCACCGTGTTGGGGACACAGGCTGTCCAGCTGAGAGACCAACTGCCCCCTTCCTGGAAGCCCTCCCATACATCTCAGCCGCGGAAATGCCATTCAGGTTTTCTTTCTGGAGCCGGATCCCAGACAGCAGCCCCTGCCACTACCCCGTCTAAGTCATCTCTTCACCAGCACCCTGGGCAGATGAGCACTGAGACACGAGGAGGGCCTGGCACGCTCCCCCGGACTCCAGGGTTTGAACCCAGATCCTGTCTGAGTTTGCGGTTCGTGCTCTGGGTTATGTCGCTCTGGACCTCCACGAAGATAAAAGTAGCAAAGGAATAGAAACAGAAGCAAGAAGAGCGAAAGGGGGCACAGGCTTGGACACTGACAAACACACTGTGCCTCCCTCGCACTTGAGGGACCACCCAGCAGGGCAGAGCAGCGGCCACAGCCATCGCTGTGTCTGTCCCTGGGTCCCAGTTTTCCCTCCAGAAGGCAGCCGGGTCAACTATGGGCCTCCGTGATACTGCGCATGCTCAGAGCTCACCCCCACAGGCTTGTACTATTTACACAAGCAAAGGAGGAGGTAGGCGCGCACTTGCCCAGAGTTCCTTGCAGGCCCGCAAAGAGACCAGGGGGCGGCGCTTCCAGGACAGACTTGAGAGCTGGCTCGTGCCTCGTGGTACCACCCGTGCCTCGTGGTACCACCCGTGGCTCGTGGTACCACCCGTGCCTTGTGTACCACCCGCTGCAGTCCAGTCGGGTGGAGGCAGCTCAATATACCTCTCCTGACTAAACCATCAGGCCACTCCCCAGATAAGCCATTTGAGTCAGAGGCCTGGTTTGAATTCCTCGCTCTACCCCTTGCCCGCTGTGCCGACCCAGGCAATGGCCTTAGGCCCTCTGGATTTCTAAGGAAAGAGAACAAGGAGATCACCCCCAACCTACCATTCTCTCTACCTCCTTTTTAAGCATTTTTTTAAAAAAATTTTTCAAGCTGGCCTTGAACTTATTATGTAGCCATACTGGCCTTGAACTGGTTGCAATCTTCCTGCCTCAGCTTCCTGAGTGCTAGGATTACAGATATGTACCACTGCACTCAGCTTTCTGAAATATTTAACAATCAAACTCTGGCACCAGCAAGTCACTCTGGAAAAGGCAGTCAGGACAGATGCCAGCGACCAAGGCTCCTGCCTAGCCTGTGCAGTCCTGGGCAGGGTGTCCCCATCTGCGGTAGCTGCCTTTGTTTTCCCTCCCTAGTGCAGCCTGGGGTTGTGACTGCCTGGAGCCATGTGGCCCCCTCCACAAGTGACAAGCAGGCATGCAATCCAGTAATCCAGCTGTTTTTCCCGCTGTACGCAGCTTGGTGCCAACAGCTGGAAGCCATCAGGACAATGACCCACAGGGTGCACTCAGGCTGCAGATTCTCAGTGGCTGTCCTCATCCCAGGTCCCCTCACTGTGTCCCACTTCCACTGACAAAATCCCACGCATCCCCTACAGGCCCTTCTCAGACAGCAGCCGCCCACGGCAGGCTCCGAGCCTGTGCCCCACCCTGAATGAGTCACCCGGAGTCCTGACTTCCTCCTGGCTCCTGGCACTCTGGGCTGCCCTCCCAGCCCGCTGGCTGGGGAGTACCATGCCCGGGAGCCTGGCATGGATGGACCCTCAAAGGCCGCTCACCACACAGGGACCTCCTTACGGGGTCACTTCCCAGGGCAGGAGCCCGACCCTGGCACCACACATAAACCTGAAAGTCCCCAGGCCCTGCTGCCTCTGAGGCCCACCCCACCCAAGACAGTCCACTCCAGTGAGGCTGGAAGCAAGGCAGGCAGCTGGCTGGATGAGTGGAGTGGGTGCTGCAGCACCGAAATCTGAGTCACCGCGATCCCTCTGAACTGTCATTCACACATGTACACATGCACACACACAAAGAAACATATCCACATACATGTATGACATGTGAGCAAAATACATGGTGGCTGTTTACATTAAAATTTTTAGGGCTGGGGAGATAGCTCAGTGAAATAAGTGCTTGACTGGCAAGCACGAAGGTCCTGAGTTCGATCCCCGGAACCAGAAAAAAATATAGTATAAAACTTATTACAAGCCAGGTATGGTGGCGCATGCCTGTAATCCTAGCAATTAGGAGGCTGAGGCAGGAGGATCTGTGCATGTTTGAGACCAGCCTGGGCTACAAAAGTAAGCTCAAGGCCAGCCTGAACTGGGCAGGGAGACCCTGTCTCAAAGACAAAAAAAAAAAAAAAAAAAAAAAAATTATTATACTAAGACACCCTTTCACTCATCCCCTGGACATGTTCTCTTGAGCACACGTACCCCTTTGCTCTTTCCCCCTTCTGAAGCAGTCCCGGAAGTCCTCCTGCAGGTTTTTACAAGGTGCCATCAAAACTACAGGGCCTACTGCTGCCAAGTGTGAAACCGTGGTGGGGTGTCCTCATCCACCCTAGTCCTCACCGGAACTGGTGTGGTGAGACTTCAAACTCTTCCCCAAAGTCAAAGTGACTCAGAAAGGTAACCGGTACAATCACTCTAGGACACTAAAGCAGCCACTGTAGTGAAACTAAAGACTCACAAGACCCAGGTGTGGTGGCGCACACCTGTAATCCCAGCACTCGGGAGGCTGAGACAGGGGGATCAGTGTGAGTTCAAGACCAGCCTGGGCTATAAAAGTGAGCTCAAGGCCAGCTTGAACTGCATAGCGAGACCCTGTCTCAAAAAAAAAAAAAAAAAGACTTACAAAAGCAGGGTGTGGTGGTGCACACCTGTAATTTTAGTACTTGGGAAAGCTGAGGCAGGGGGGTCGCCATGGGTTCAGTACATGTTTGTAATACAGAATGAAGACGCTCATCATAGGGAACCAACGCAGGGACATGGCACATGTCACATCTTACCCTTTTTACTTTGTCCTCTCGTCTCCCCCACCCACAGGGTCCCCTACCTGTAACCTTGGATCACACAGCACTCGTGCATGCACGCGCATTCACCCCTGTACTTTCTCCCAGTGTGGGACAGACACCAGGCGGTGGGGTTCAGCACTCCCACCAGGGCTTACCACAGTGGATGGGGAACCGTAGCCTGTGCCCAAGGCACGGTGCAGGATGGGGAGCCTCACTGATACTGACCACCCCTCCCCATGCAAAAGGGGCTCTTGGAGCCCCAGAGGCTAAAGCTCTTAAAAGAGAAAGAAGAAGAGTAGGGAGAGGGCTGGGGAGATAGCTCCGTGGCACAGTACAAGGTCATGAGTTTGAACCCCAGTCCTGCAAAAAAAAAGAAAAGAAAAAGAAAAAGAGCAGGGAACTCTTCCCAGCTAGGACAATGACAGTAGGCTCTGTGGCTAAAGCCCCTGGGATCTGATTACCTGACCCTGAGGGCAGAGCAAAAGGTCCTGGAAGGGCTGGGAAGGAGCAAAGGGACCAGAGCTAGGGGATTCCTAATCAGAGAAATCACACCGGCCACACCTTTATATACATAGTTCACCTGAATGCTAACTACTGCAGGGGCCTGCTCCTCCCCCACAATAGCCTTCCTAGGGGAGATGCAACTGCCCCCCCCCAACTCCCACGCCAGGGAGGAGTTGCAGGTAGCTGGCCAGATCTCATGGGACCCCAGAGCCCTGGGCAGTGGTAACTAGTGGAGCCCCTCACTTCTGCTCTGGCTGGGGCAGGATTTCCCACCAGGGCCCAAAGGGCCTGATGGGAATGGGCCCTGTCTAGGCCAAGTCTGGGCTCCCTAGCTGCCAGGGATCAGGGTTCCCGGCCGCCAAGGGCAGGCAGCTGGACCACTGGCCCAGGCCTCCTCCCTCTCACTGACCGTCTGAAGCTGCACTGTGATTAGCGCTCTGCACTTCCTCCTGCTGTGTGTGCGACAGGCAAGCCCACGCTGGCAGAGGTGTCAGCCCTCCCCTAGCAACCCCAGGCCTGTTTGTCCTCTTGGACAGAAAAAAAAGAAAAAGGCTTGTCATGGCCAAACAATGAGGAACAGAAAGCCCCTGAGCAGAGCGGGACAAAAGGTCACTCCTGTGCTCCTCAGAGCAGGGCCTAGGAACAGCAAGGTCTCCGAGCCACCACAAGGGCAGCACAAGCTTGGGGCCCTGGAGGTCCCTAAAATGTGGAACCACCTCTAAGAAGCCTGGGAGACCTCCAGCTCCTTGTGAGCACTCTATCCACTTCACGGGGCCTGTGCCCTAAAATGAGGAAATGGACTGAGTTTATCAGCCTTGATCTTTCAATATACAGGGCCCTATGTGAAAATCTGGAAATCACTGAGGAGAATTAAACACCCAGTTAACAGAGGGACTGCGTGATGCAGTAGTAAGGGAACTAGAGAAGACTGGTGTGTGGGTGGGTAGGTAGATGGGTGAGTGAGTGGGTGGGTGGCTGGGTGAGCGGGTGTATGAATGGATGGGTGGGCTGGGTGGGTGGGGTGGGTAGGTGGATAGATGGATGGGTGTGTGGAAAGGTGGATGGATGGATAGGTAGGCAGATAGATGCTAGATAGGTAGACAGGTAAGACGTAGGCAGGTAGGTGATGGGTAGATGATAAAGGATGACAAGGATGAAGAGCGATACCCAGAGGGATGGAAGCAGATGGGTGGATGATAACAGATAACAGCAAAGAATCAAGAAATCTGTCCCTGAATCCAACACCCAACCAGGCGGGCAAGTCCCACCGTGCCCATTTCACGAATGTGAAGATGGGGATGGAGGCAAAGCTGCCTCACTTGGTGTCCTAATGGCCAAGCCCAAGCTGCGGCACAGGAAGTGAGGGATTCCTGTGGGCCTCCTGGAGGGCAGCTTTGGGCTGGTGCAAGGGATTTTGCTCTGAGGAGACGGGGGTGTCTACACAGCAGCTATAGGATAAGAGGGCCAAGACTGTGAGCCCCACCTGCCAGGCGTGGTGGGGCACACCTGTAATTCCAGCATTCAGGAGGCTGAGCCAGGAGAAATGCCACAACTGTAAGGCCAGCCTGAGCTACACAGTGAGTTCAATGAAACCTTGTCTTCCTCCTCCCCTCGCAAAAGAAACAAAGTGAACCCTGGAGGGCAAAGCCCTAGCAGGACTAGACTTCCCTGGCATGGCTCAGATGCCACCTCCAATGTATCCCCTCTTCCCATCCCCTCCTTCTCATGCCCTAGAGGACTCAGCACAGCGGTTGACAAGGCTGGGTGGGAGGGCCAGGTGATCAGGCAATGCGGAGCCAGGCCAGGTAGTGCCCAAGGCACCTGGGGTTGTGATTCCAGAGTCACTGTCAGCTCTCAGGAGCAGGCGGGGCACCCCACACTGGCTAATTTACCCCCTGACAGATCTGTAGGCCAAGCTTCTTCAAGAGGCCCCAAAAGGAGGCTCTGGGTCCCTTCTCTTGTTTATAAATAGACAGCGAGAGAGGAAGGGCCAAAATCAGGCCTGGGGAAGAAGGAAGTGTTGCCGGAGGTGGTGTCGTGTGACAGTCCCCCTACTCTGGTCCCAGCTGAGCTCAGGAAGGGGACGTGAGAGGAAGAAGTGACAGAGAGATGCTTCAGGCTTTGGAAACAGAGAGCATCCCCCTTGAATCTCCCCTTTACCCAAAGTAGGAAGCTCCAGCAGAGACAGTTCAGAGTGGAAAAAACACCTACTGTGCACAGGAGCCTCTGTGGGCAAGTATACCCTGTGGGCTTCACCCTCTCCTCTAGTGCTTGCACCAATACTATGAGAGCAATGCGAGCCCATTTCACAGATGCCAAAGTAGAGGCTTTGGAGATCTGAAGCTGGGCAGAGTAGCACAGCAGCATGGCAGAGTAGACCTATCACAGCTCCCTCTGCCCCATGGCCCTCTGGTGACATTTTGCAGACGGAGAGTCCACACAGGAGATGGCTGTAGAGAACCCAGAACCCAGTGCAGTGGCAGGTGGGTGGAATTCGCCCAGGCAAAAGGGCCAGCAGGGTCCCAAGGCAGAGGTGTGGCTGGAAAGAGAGGCGCAGAGGGCTGCTGAGGAGCCGCAAACACTCGCACAGGTGGAAACCAGCGTCTGGGGCAGAGGGACAGCGTCATCATTTGCACAGCAGGTTCCAGGCCTATGGCTGGTGGGATAGCAGGGGGGGTTGGGTGTGGACCTCGGGCACTTTCAGGAGCCCCACACGCCAGGGTGGCAGCCACATCAAGACGGGCCCGTCACAGCGATGACGACACAGCGGGCAGATGGGGAGGCCTGACTGCTGTCATGGAAACAAAGGGCGCCCACATCAGGAAAGACTGACCACATCACAGGCAGCAGTGGCCTGGTGCGGTGGGGGGGGATGTGTCACCCCCGGCTGCCTGCCTGTCATGTTGCTTTAGAAGTGTGCTAGGGGTAGACAGGAACTCAGATCCGGATCCGGTTCTTGGGGACAGGCTTTCTTCGGCATACGAGCCCGGGTATGGCTCTGCTTCCTAGCAACCTGCAGTCTAGTGCCGGAGGCGACCCCAAGCCTCCCAAAGTCACCTCCCATGAGGCCTGTCCCTGTGGCTGACCCCAACCTCCACACCTTCCCAGCCACAAGTCTCTTTGGAGATGCACTGAGCTAAGTCACCTTCCTACACCCAGGCTTTCTGATGCTTTCTCCAGCATCCATTGCTCCCACTGCCAAGGCCAGAACTGCAGGGCCAGCCAAGCAGGGCCCCGCTAGCATGTGCTATCCTGTCCCCAGGGCACCCACCTGTAACTGTCTCAACAACCCTCCATACTCCTGGCTCCAGCTGCTGCCTCTGCCCAAACATCCTGCAGTGTGGACCACCACCACCCCCACCAGCTCCTTTCAGGGTCCCCTCTGTTCTCATCTTGAGGAGAGAGATCCCACATGGAACCTGTGACCACCCCAGCTCTCTCTGCACTATCCAGGCCTGGACATTTTGGGGGTTACTGCTCTCCTCTCCTTTTATCCCCCCTCCAGGGACCATACCTCTCCCTGACGCCCTACTGGGAGCTGCGTGAGCCGGATGCCTGGATTTAATGCCAGTTTAGCCGTTCTCTCATTTTTGCTTTGTTATACAGGGACAGAAGCAATGCCATGACTTGCTCGTTAAGGGCTCAGCACAGTGCCTGGCCAGTAGGAAGAGCTCGGTGGCACCCACGGCCATTGGCATTACTCACACACAGCCCTGTGGCCAGTCGGTGCACAGCAGCCTCAGCAGCAGCAGCGCTGCTGAACAGAAGCCAAAGTTTGAATTTCTAATCAGCTGAGATGAGCATGGCTGGTGGGAGACGTGGGTGAGAAGTAAAAGAGTGGGTGGTGTGGTTCCAGCAGGACAGACCGAGTGCCCGCAGTCACCTCCACCACCGTCCCGTCTGGGTGGTGGCTGAAGCTCCACTTGCACTTGGCTCCAACCACAGGAGCAGCGTGACCCTTAGCACAAAGCTTCCCCTCCACACCCACTGCCATCACCTCTTCTGTACCGCGAGGTAATTGTGGTCACCTGTGCCCAGCTGGCTGTGAGCACAGAAGATGATCCACTCAGAGCACTGAGCCTCTGCAGGAAACGCCCACCCCGAGTTGTCAGCTCTCAGTCTTGCGTCCTGGCCTGCTCCCCCAAGTCCCCCTGGTTTGGATGGGGAGCACAGAGGCGAGGGCTGTGGTCCCACCATACACTGAGGGCATACACTGATAGCAAAGCCAGACAGGGCCCCAGATTCCATTGCCCTGCCACGGCTCATGCCCACAGTAGGGTTTTTGAGACAGGATCTCTCAGTGTAATCCAGGCTGGCCTCAAGCACGCTGCTATCCTCCTGCCTCAGTCGCCTGAGTGCTAGGATTACAGGCATGCACCGCCACACCAGGCTTTTAGGTTTTTTGAGAATGGTTCTCACCACATAACCCAGACTGGCCTTGAACTCACTGTGTAGCCCATGCTAGCCTCAAATTTGTGGTGATGCTCCTGCCTCAGCTTCCCAGATCTGTGCCACCAGGCCCAGCTGCTGCTATAATTTTTTTAAAACTTTATTTATTTACGTATGGCCAGCTCAGCCTGCTCTGGGGGTGGGGCTGGTGTAGCATGTGATGCTGGGAATCAAACTACGATCCCTGTGGCTGCCTAAGCTTGCCTAAGCAAGTGCTTTACACCACTGAGCCATCTCACCGGTCCTACTGCTATAATTTTTTAATACAGATATTCCTTGTTTAACGGATCTGTTTACTGACTGTTCAGATTCTTTGTACAGTTCTATACACTTTTAATGCATATCTTGTTTATAGAGTCTCAATGTCTTCTTGGGGGGTATGATACATCTTGCTTACACAGTACCGTAACTTCCGGTCATCGTACCACACAGACAGTATGCAGTTTTATGTTCTGTTATGTATTACAGTACTGCATGTAAGAGTCATGCAAATAGGGCCGTCGAGATAGTTCCGTGGTCTAAAGCACCTGCTTAGGCAAGCTTAGGCAACCGCAGGGACTGCAGTTCTATCCCTGGCACCACATACTGCACCAGTCCCAACCCCAGGGAAGGCTGGGCTGGCCATACATAAATAAATAATTTTTTTAAAAAAAAGAGAGTCATACAAATAAAATTCCAGATGTGGTCGCGCATGCCTATACTACCAGCGCTAGGGAGGCTGAGCCAGGAGAATTGCTGTTGGTTCCAGACTAGTTTAAAGCTACATAGTGAGTTCAAGGTCAACTTGAACTGCATAGTGAGAGCTTATCTTTAAAAAAAAATAAAATAAAAAAGTTAAGCAATTAAAACTAAAGTCATCATGGCCAGGCGCGGTGGCGCACACCTGTAATCCCAGCACTTGAGAGGCTGAGGCAGGAGGATCGGTGCAAGTTTGAGACCAGCCTGGGCTACAAAAAGTGAGCTCAAGGCCAGCTTGAACTGCATAGCGAGACCCTGTCTCAAAAAGACAAAAAACGAAACAACAACAACAAAAAAAAACCCAAAGTCGTCAAGTTGGTGTTTCCTTTGACCATTTCTTTGATCTGAATATTGTCAGTACACACTGCATACGGTTCTTCATTTAGCAACCAATTCATTTAACGACCTGGTCACAGGTAAGCAAGGAATGCGGGCGTGAATGGATGGCTGTTTTCAGAAGCTGGCCCACATCTAGGCCCCACGAGCCCTGGCTTTCCCAGCTGAGTTTCCTCAGCCACCCAGCCCAGCCTCACCCTGCTCATGCCAGCCTGGCAGCCCCTGGTACCTGCTTGGGGCAGAGACACCTCCCCATGTGGGCACTGCAGCCAGAGGACAAGATGGGGGAGAATCAGAAAGGTGACAAGAGAGGTGAGGCAGTGACCGAAGGACCAGGCTGGAACTGGAAGCAAGCGGGGCCACAGGAATGAAAAGGTGGCTCCTGGAGAGAAGGAGGCCCTGCCCCTGCGTGCAGCACAGGACTCCAGGGCTCCCGGAGGAGCACGGTGTGGGACTCAAGAAGCCACAGAAATGCAAGAGCCAAGCATGAGCCCCTCTGAACAGGGTCCCCAGAAGCCTGGGCTGCTATAAGCTGCAGACAGACTGCAGGGGTGTGGGTCAGTAGGCGGAAGGCCAGCGGGGACACCAGAGTGTGGGCAGGAGCCCTGCTAACCCAGGCAGGGTGCTGGACCTTTCCCCAGAGGGTCACTGTCAACTTCACAACTGGGCTGAACCGGGGTCTTCCGAGTCCCTCAGCGGACCTCAGACCCGGCCACTGCCCCTAGGTCCCTTCCCATTCTGTTCTGTCCCTCAGGCCCACTCGGTTCCCTGACACTTCAGTGGACAGCACACCTGCTCTGCCCATGTGGCCACTCATCTGGAAGGCAAAGAAGCCACGAAAGCCCTGGGGATTTCTGCCCCGGTTCTGGTCACCTAGGGTCCCAGCTGCTGAAGAGCAGAGCAGTCGTTAAGGGCACCTAGCAGGAGTCACTGGGCTGTCTGCTTCCCCCACAGATGCCCTTCACCCTCCCTCTAGGACAGACAGGGCTTGATGTGGACTGTCTTGATGCCAACTGGCATTACTCGGGTAAGAGCACAAAAGACTGGCTACTGCAAATCTCCAGAGGTGACAACCCCAACCCCTCCTCCTGTGCCAAGAAGACAGGGAGGGAGGCTCAGAGGACAAGCAACAGCCAAGACAGAGCTCCAGGCAGGGGACTCCCCCAGCCACCATGCCGCCAGAGCCCCCTGCAGAAGGAAATTCACGCTTGCAAAAGGACACTTCCTCCTCCCCTGCTCACAGTGGAGCACCCCAAACCACAAGGCGTCACCCCTACCTGTGACATCACATTGTGACACAGTGGAAAAAAGACCATGTGTCCCAGGAAGCCTAAAGCTCTGGGCTAGCACCCAGGGCACGTGCCCTTACTGGCAACAAGGGGCTCCTTCAAGGAAAACACCCTCCCAGCCAGGGCTCCCCTGAACCTGCAGCTCCCAGGCAGCAGCCCTGCCACAGATGTCCAGCAGACTTTCCCAGCATGCACCTGGCTGCAGATTTGTGAGTGGTGCTAACTAAGCACCAAGGGGCAGAGAGGCAGGGACCAGATCACCAGTCCCACCCACAGCTTCCGCACTGCAGCTTCACACAAGCCAACTGGCACCCCAAATTGCAATGACTTCGGATGCATTCAGGGTGCTATGGCTGTAGACAGGTGTGCCGAACTGTGGATACCCCTAGGGCCCAGGCCGAAGAAATCATTCCAGCCAAAGCGAGCGAGGCTGCCCTGAACAAGAAGAGAAGGTAGAGCGGCATGTGGTGATACATGACCAGCCTGGGTGGGTCTCAAAGTGAGTTAAAGGCCAGGCTGAGCTGCACAGTGAGACTCTGTCTCAAAAAGACAAAAGAAGGGGTGCTGGGGAGTTAGCTCCATGGCACAAGTGGTTGCCTGGCAAGTGTAAGGTTGTGAGTTCAAACCCCAGTGCCCCGGGGGGAAAAAAAAAAAAAA